>CAEFZX010021972.1:0-32375 GCA_903066825.1 Alfaro cultratus | reverse complement strand
TGAATTACTAAGCTTATTCACCATAATATAAGTAATATTATCTTTTCCTGGAGATGAATTTTTTGATTTTCTCAAAGGTGCTTCACCCTTTCGAGTCCGACTGGCATTTATTTCCGATGGTTTATCTGAAAACGTTCCGAGTATATTATCCTTTATATTAATGTAAAATACACAATGCCAGCATTTAAAAAAAATAAAAGAAAGATTTAGAAGAAAACACATTTTAATTAAAAATATAATACAGATGCAAAGTTATATTCCCCCAGGCGAAAAAGACAGTTTTTCGGGTTTGTCGAGATGTTTCATGCATCCTATCGACTGTGTAGATGAATAGGGGATGTTTCACATTTTTGCGCCCGAATAAATCTTATTTTTATAGTCTATTGCCAACATTAACGCATTACTATATGACATTTAGACTGAGTTTACTTATATTTGTGGTTTTTGTACCAACAGAAGCACCCAGTAAGGTCTAAAGGACTCGACAGCAACACCGTCTCACCCCCTCATTTCAGACCGAGGTGGTACAGTCCAGAGAGCGGGAGGCTGCAAACAGTTAGCTACAGAGATCAGCTGGGACACTCAGATCAGGTAAGTAAAAAGTTTTAGATTAATTAGCTTTTTTATGATTGGAAACAACTTTAACGTGGCCGAATTTATTGTGTAGAATTCTCTGGTTACGTATAAGTTTAATTTTATTGTGTTTCTTAATAAATAAATACGGTAAATGGTAGTTTTTGTTGGTTATTTTTCTGAACATAACAGTTCTTAAGTTTTTTGAGCAGAAATGGGTAGAGCAACAAACTTCGCGGATAGAAAATAACATTAGAAAAACAAAGTTGGTGTAGAACTAAGAGGTTTTGCTTCCACATAAATTGTAAGTCTGTCTGCTGTGTTGTTGATTCAAAGATATAGACTTAATAGATTAGCCAGACAATGTTCTCCAGTTATAGTGGAGACAATGGACGTATATATTTAACATATACATATATTACAGTGGACAGTTACTTCATACTAACATCACTCAAGAATAAGTGAAAAGTAAAGCGCAGCAAAACTAATCCTAGAAGTAAAACGAGCTCAAAAACTTCCATTTGTATGATTTAGCATTTTTCTCTTTCCTCTCTTTTTCTACCAAATACTGAATGGCAAAAGTCTTCAGTCTGGTGCTTTGGTTTCAACTAGCCCTTTTTTAAGTGACAGTTTTGTTTATAGAAATGTCATAATGCATTTTATTTGTTTTGTTTATTTATTTTGGATATTTGAAATGTCTTCCATGTCCATTGTTAAATGCTCATTAGTATTTAAAGTTTATTGATCTTTGAGAATGTATTAAATTACTTGAAAATGGCATCAAAGCAACAATATTACTGATTATTGCAATAACTTCTTGGACAATTTATCGTTCAGTAAAATTAGTTATCGTGACAGGCCTACATCTGAGTGTTGTTGCTGTTTCTCCAGGAAGAAGAGGAAGATGAGTGAGGAGAATGCAGAGGAGGTGAAGCAGCTGGAGGCTGAGGTGAAGCTGCTGCTGGCAGAGATCACAGCTCTGCAGCAGCAGCGACAGGACAGCTGGGAAAGCATCTCCTTCCAGTTCAGGGGACAGATGCAGGACGCTCTGTGAGTGTACCTCCTTTTATTTCCATCAGGTTCCATGTTTGAGTACCAGAGAGAAATTATGGGATGTTTGACTGTCTCTGCAGAGCGTTTGTCTGTGGACGGACGCAGGACCTGGAGGAGACGGTGGTGTCCAGGCTGAAGGAGGAGGTAGAAGAGCTGGAGAAGGACCTGAAGCTGCAGACTAAGATGAATGGCATCACCCTGAACAGCTGCATCACAAAGACCCTGCAGAGCCGTAAGGAAGAGAATCTGCTGGACATTTCCAACACTAGACATCTAGCTGCGTTTCCATTGACCATGAAATTGCACAAATTGAAATTGACATGGCTGAATGATGAATTTATCTTTTCTAACTGTTTACATCTACCACTGCCATCATTTTTTTACTTATCCCTGTGAACAAGCTGATTCATGTGTGATTTTAATTTAATTTATTTTTCAATGCAGTTGCGAAATTGTGTTGTTTTGACATCAGCAGAGTATAGACAAAGATTTGCAAACATTTGTAATGGAAACACAGCTTCTGTCTGCGGCCATATGCTCCACATGTTGTTTATCTATTAGACTCATCTGTGTTATTTAAAACCAGTTACTCTAACCTTCTTACTGGGCTTTTAAACTGCACCAAGTTTCCAATTTCTCTTTCAGAATAAAAGTCTAGTGTTATTTGTTTCTGTGTGTGTGCCAGGTGGTCGGGAGGTGGTCCACCAGGTCTGTCTGTCAGGTCGCATCTCTGAGCTAGTCTTCCAGGTAGAGTTCCAGCTTTTTGAGCTCAAGGTGAGTCTTTTTATTCTCTTGATGTTAAGGTTGTTTTTCTGATATTGGCTCTGGGACCAACAGCTGTTCTCAGCCTCTTTGTTGTTTAATTTTCTTGTGACTGTTTGTTGTTTCTCTGGCTGTATTTAGGTTAGAAGGAGGAGATGGGATTTTGCTTTCTATCCTTGTTAGCTCCAGATCAGTGTCAGATGATGGATAGAGGAGATATTTAGAGAGAAATATTAGAAAATAGTTCAGGGTTTAGCCAGCAGTGGGTGACAGAGAGCCATAATTAGATCAGTGATTTCAGCTGCTCATGAAACTTCAGGAATGATGCTCATCACTTGTACTTAAGTCATTAAATCAATTATTCGCATGATAAATTTAAAATACTCAATTACCACTGGTTACGGATTCAGTCGTCTGCCCCTAAATGTGGAAAACAGTCCCCCAAACAAGAAACAAGGTTTTGGAAAAGATGGAGGGATTGATGGACGATATGGCTGAAAATATTTCATGATATAAGCATTTCACATCAGTTGATATCGATAATTATTAATTAGTTTTTTTGTTTTAAATATCTGAAATACTGCCAAACTTAGAGCATGACCTTTTCTGTTTTATCCAGTTTTTACTCCATGCCACAGTTATTTTATTTTTAAGCACTTTTGAGGCATGGTGGTGAAACCTGGATCTGCTTCTGCACAAGTTTCTCAGCAAGTTGTTGCTAGGTAACCAAATAGTGAGTGAGATAGTTGGGGAAAAAATAGGATATATATGATGGTGGCAGCACCATGCTGTGGTGGTTTGTCACAGGAGGAACTGGTTCACTTCATAAAATAGATGAAATCATGAGGAAAGAACATTAGCTGGTTGTTAGAGGTTTAGTAACTAAAGCTTACATCTCCCAGAATGCGGTGTGTTTCTGGATTAGTGGATATTCCACATATTGGATGTATTATCTATTGATTTTGAGCATGTGTATATTATGATATATATTGTTATTGATATATTGTCCATCCGTAGATGGAGATAAAGTTCTGAATTTGTTCATGCTGTCCTTCTGTCTCCTCCTGTGTCCTCTGAATGGCGCATGTCTTTTCTTCATTTGTTCTCTCTCAGTGGAATGACATATCTGCATTTAGTCCTGTATGCCTTAGTATAACCCTCCTTAATATCTATTTTGCATCATGTAAACCTTACATTGGATACTTCCTGTATGTGTGAACTGAAACTGTTTGAATCATAAAACAGTTTCACAGAAATCATTTTTCTAATTTAGGAAAGTCAAAGTAAATTTCTAATTTGTGCAAACAGGATTGAAGCTGGAACTGTTAGCTAACTGGAGCAGATGTTGGACTGTTTTTACTGATGGATGTAATGTCTGCAGGATGGATCGAGAACAGAGCGGAGAATCAGAGATCTGAACCTGGTGCTGGACTATAGCGACCTGCAGAGCCTCAGCAGCTTCCTGTCCAGGTACCGATCTGCAGTCATAACTAATGGCGGGTAATTTGAGAGGGAATGAGGAGCAACCAGGTGGAAGGGTTTGAAAACATTAACCAGGAGGAAAAATACATTATTTCAGCTGTCTTAATCCTTTACAATGAATCTCTGATTTTTACTGAGCAAACTTAAAAGTTAAGATAATTTCACATGATATAAATGTATCATTTTGAAACCGAAGC
This sequence comes from Alfaro cultratus, assembly GCA_903066825.1. Classification (NCBI taxonomy): domain Eukaryota; kingdom Metazoa; phylum Chordata; class Actinopteri; order Cyprinodontiformes; family Poeciliidae; genus Alfaro; species Alfaro cultratus. The sequence goes on along the minus strand of CAEFZX010021972.1, from coordinate 28,308 downwards.
GCTCCATCTCAGACTCTACAGGCCTCAGTTAGCAGGTTAAATTCAAAGATCATGACCATGAACCAGTCTGGCTGCTTGGAAGGGTTGAAGGGGGGAGCCTTTTTTTTCTCTAGAAACACGATGGCTGCCGGACTGAGGTCAGCAGAACTGCATGTGGAAGAAGGATGAGACTTATGGGGCAAAGTCCTCTGGATAGATGAGACCAGAGTGGAGATGTTGGAGATGTTGAACTGTGATGGACAGAACCGCGATGGAAGAGACCAAACACCACATACCAACTGTTGAGCATGATGGGGGAAGGATGATGAAGTGGGCTTCTGCTGTAATTGACTGCAGCCAAAGTATTCTAGAGTCCACTGTGAGTCCTTCTGTCCTACACCCGAAGCTTGGTCCAAACTGGGTCTTCAACAGAACAAGGGTCTCAAACTGAGCAGCAGATCAACAACAGAAGGGCTGAAAAAGAGGTGAATCGAGGTATTTCATTGGCCTAGTCAAAGTCCAGACCTCATCCTGATAGAAAGGCCGAGGTGAGATCAGGACCCTATTATCAGTGTGTCAGTCTAACACCCAGTGCTGAGAGGTTCTGGTCCGTTCTTCATTCTGCTGCAGAGTGTTTGCTCTGCTCTGATTGGCTCTGAGTCTGAGGCCAAACCACATCTGGATCGGATGACCCAGACTGCAGAACCTGGCAACCAGCACATGGAAAAATTCTGAAGACAATGATTCAGCTGCTGCTGCTCCGTCAGTACCTCTGGCTTTATGAGTGTGTGTGTGTGTTTCAGCCAGTCCTTACTGTCCAGCCCAGATGGACCATCTCTGGTGGATCCGTCCGGGTTCAGGTGCTGCTGATGAGTTTCTCCCGAGGTCAGGGTGGGGGGTGGGTTTTCTCCTCCAGGATTACCCACTTTATCCAAGCTGATGTGGATCTTTCTGATGTTGATCTTTCTGATGTTGATCTGATTTAGTGACTGTTGGTATTGAGCAGGAGGGGAAAACAATGCTTGTGAATAAACTTTCCATTCATTAAAATTCAATTAGTTTAAAATATGTTTGACTGCATCTCTATTTGAAGGCAGAGCTTCAGCTGGAAGCTTTTAAAGGAGACATGTTGAACCTTTTTATGATCTGAACTACTCTGCCGAGGTTTTATTGAATTATTTCATTCCCAGGTGTTTTAAATAAATTGTTCAGCTCTCTGAAACCTCTCTGTGTGTTGTTAGGAGTCTGGGTGAGGACGGACAGCGTCTCCTCCACTCTTCATCTTTTTTCTTGCTTTTAGCTGCAGTTTAGAGGCATCTCTTTGATGGGTTTTAATCTGTAATCTGGAGATCAATCCTTCATCAGTGAACCAGACGGCTAACAGCTTGGTGGAAACCAGAAGTTCCTCCTCCATTATTGATGGTGACTGGTTCTTCTCCATATGATGGCTCTTGTCCGATGGTCTCTCTTGTTTTAATCTGGGATTATAATCTTGTCAGCAATACACTATTAGGTCTTGAAGCCTGTTTACCGTTTTATGAGTGGAGCCTGATTGCTCGGCATTGGGTTGACTTCAACCCCCCTGTGCCACCTCGGTCCTTTCACAAAAATGGCAACTGTTCTTAGTTTCTCTCTGTAGAGACACAAATGCCACATAGAGCTGGGGCCAGAAGTTTATACACACCTGTAAGCAGAAGTTTACACACATCTGAAACCAGAAGGTTACACACCTCTGGGACCACAAGTTTACATACACCAAATAAAAAGATGCATCTACATTTTCTTTCTCTCTGACTGAAGTTAAATCAGAATGTTTTGTTTCAAGTCAGAATCACCAGAATTATTTATACTTTTTAAAAACTTCTACAATAAGAGAAAGAATTTGTCAGATTTACTCATTAATGTTTACAAGATCAGAAGTCTGCATACATCTTCTCAGTATTTGTTAACATTACCTTTAAACTGGATGATTTGGGTTGAATCATCAGTTTGATGGAGTTCTTGTCCATTTCTTATAACGCTGATGTTACTGCAGTTTTTCCACATAATGTTCTTTCCTCATGATTTCATCTATTTTATGAAGTGAACCAGTTTCTCCTGTGACAAACCACCACAGCATGGTTCTGCCACCATCATATATATCCCATTTCCCCCCCCAAATGTACTTTAGTCTCATCAGACCACAGGACATGTTTCCAAAAATGAAGATCTTTGTTCCTATTATTTGGCTTTTTATGTTTCTTCTGGAGTGATGGCTTCCTTCTCGCTGAGCGGCCTTTCAGCCCATGTCGGTACAGAATATATTTCACTGTGGACAATGACTCTGACTCACCAGCATCAACTGCATCTTCACAAAGTCTCTGGCTTTTGTCCTGCACATTTTCACTCATCTTTATGACTTAGCGAATACACAGTGAGAAAATAGTGGATAAAAATGATATTTTTATTGGGCATATGAAAACTTCTGGCTTCAGCTGAATACGATTGACCCTATTTTGACAGCTGGTTGATTTGCTTTGAAATGTGATTTTTTGTTTAGAGCTCCGTCCTTTATAGAGTTTTCTTGTTTCTTTGTGACGAAATAACTGAAATCCTGGAAAACCTCCTCACGTCTTCCTTCAGTCCCATCGAGATTAATCTGCTCAACATTCCCGGTGTTTTATTTCATTCTCCGCTGAAGATTTCATCTCTTTCTCCCGACCCAGTTCAACCACTCAGTCCTGCTATCAAACTGGGATCGCTCTGTCTCCGTCTGCCTCTCTGATAGTGCTGCATTAGAAGTCAGGCTGCTGCCATGTTTCCATCGACTCCGTGCGGAATAACAGTCATCTGGAAATTTAACCCGGCTGCCGTCTATCCCTGGGCCCCCTCAGAAAACTCTGGAAATCCTTCACCAGAAGGTCCCAGGCTCCGTCACACTCTGGTCCAGACCTAGACGTTTCCGCCGTGCCATACGCAGCCTGCTTCAGTGAATAAACTGCTTTTATTTCTTATTTTCTGCTCTGAATTAATCTGGATGATTCAGAAATTAATCTGTTTATTTTAAAATGTTTGCAATAAAACAAGGTCAGGGTGAATTCATAATGATCTGGGGCCTCATGCACAAAGCGTGCGTATGCATAAAGCGTGCGTGCGCACAAAAAATGCAGCGTCATATTTTACGTACAAGTCACCATGTATAAAAATAATTTTGCATCAAAGTGTGCGTAAATATATGCACACTTTTTCTCGCGTGAAAATATGCAGCCACACAAACATTTTCTGTGGACAATATCAAACTACAAAGCGCCAAAACTCACCTAAGTTCACCTAAGAAGCATCAAACCCGATGTTTTTCATGATTTTAATATTTTATTGTTTAAAAGTAAACAATGAAACTGAACCGCATTTATCCTCAGACAATAAGCCAACACACACACAAAATAAAGAAAATAAAAAGTATGTGAAAACCTCGTACGAATGTAAATAGTACTTTTTCTCAGTTTTTGTCTCAAAGATGTAACGCATTGTTCCGTGTGCCGAAGCGCATGAAATGCATCTATGGAGTAATTTCATTCTCACTAAAAGAAGATAACAGGGTTGGATCAGCAGATTAACTTAAACCTGTTGATTAAAAATAATCAACAGGTTTGATTATTTTTAAGGTGATCAAGGTGTGTATGCAATTACACGTATATAAGTAGCTGCGCAAAGGTGAGCCGCATAATTGTGGATCGGTTTGGCTCTGATGGAGAACATCGCCAATGGAAGTATTCAGAGGGAGCGTTTGATCAGATATCATATTGATTTGCTGGGAAATCAATATGATGGTGGTTTATGAGCGTTTAGATTACTCTGACTGATCATCCTGAAGCTCTGAGCAAAACTTAAAGAGAAAACTGCTCACTCTTTTATGCATGCGCCCTCTGAAGATTGTTTTTGATTGTGATAATTATTAACAGTCGTTGGGAGCAGAATGTCTGAAATAGAAAAGAATCAAGGTGCTGCATGGGCCTAGTCAAAGTCCAGACCTCATCCTGACCGGAGTGTAGTTGCATATGAACATGTGCATCATCAGACATTGGTATTAGCCTGTAGGAGCTGGACTGGTATGTTGCTAATGTTGGGTAATTATAGTGCCAATTAAAGGTTTTTGTATTTAGAAATCAGTGAAAGTCAACACAATATTTTTTTTGTTGTTCTACAAAAAAATTACAAAATAACATTTAAAATCCAAGTTAAAAGTGATTTAATTTAATGACAAATTAAAATATTTACCACAAAATAAGGGAGTGCATAGATATTCAGGTGTGTCATGTTTTAATCATGCCTTTGATTTTCCAGACCTGATGTATTTTGCAGAGAGACAAAGTGTCTGAAAACGTAGATCAGTCATAACCATCGTTGCAGTTTTAGCTTTGTTATTGTGATTAAATAATTTCCTAGTCTGTGCAGCTTTGCTTTAATCTGGATCCTATTTTATGATGTATTTCTACAGTTTTTTGTTGTAAATATTCCATTTGAGTTTGTTTTTTAATAATGGGACAATACATATTAAATATTTTAGATTATAGCCAAGTGGATAATTCCCATCTGTAGTCTTACAGGCAGGTTGTGGTTTAAAAAAACAAAACAAAAGAAAAACAACAATAAAAAGAACAAACAAACATATTTCTACTAGGTTAAAGGTTTATATTAGACCATAAAAAATAACTGCACATTTAACTATAGTCATGTTGACTTTTTGACTTTCCGGAATCAGATTTTAAGATGTTTTCTCTCGTATTGAGCCTGGTTCTGGTTCTGGTTCTGCTGGAGGTTTCTTCCTGTTAAAGAGGCGGTTTTCCTCTCCACTGTCGCCCCCTGCTGGTCCAGGAGGAGTGAATGCTGCATTAATGACTATTCTCTGCTGGGTTTCCTTAGACATAACCCTTTTTAACTAATTTGAATAATAAATTGAGCTTAATGCTCTGATTTGTGACTAGAATTTATTGAAATGGACATATGATTTCACTGAAGTAATTTCTTTTAATAAAGTCAATTGGCACAGTAAAGTGTACTAAATTGAATATTATTATTTCATTTTTAGAAATCATTTAGCATGAGAGGAAATTTTGTTATTCATTTATTTATCAAAATAGGTGAATTTTGTTGATCATAATTGATTTGTAAAAGCAATAAAAAGGGTAAAACATCCAAGGGGATGAATATATTTTACAGACGCTGTAACTTGACACTGTGTGAAGTTAAATTATTTCTAATAAATCAAAGGTTAGACAATTTAAATGTTATTATTTTCACTATCTGTTTTTGGAGTTGAAAATGAGGTATCTGGATTCTTGTATTTTATTTTTGTGCGTTTAATTTGCTTAATTTTTGCAGTCAGTTTGTGACGTCATGAGATGTTGTCACTTTGAAGCAAACAGACAAAACGGTTTAAGCTCAGACGAGAGGCAGCCTGGCTGTTTATGGTTGCTATGGTTACGTGGCGAATGCGCCATTGTGTGACCATGTGCTGTGATTTCAGGGTGGAGGAGACCCGGGACCTCCTGTTGTTCTTCAGAACCATCAGGAGTTTCTCAGAGAAATGCGACGATCGGACCAGAACCTTTCAGCACTTCCAGGTAAGTCAGAGCAGAACTGGACGGACCAGAACCTCACACTGATCTGCAGAGGTCCTGATTCTGGGTTATTAGACATTAATTCTTCTTCTGGCTTTGTTTAAATTTTCTCCAGTGGAGAACGAGATGTTCATTAGATGCACATGTGCTCAGATTGTTTACCTCTTCGAACGGTTTTATGACAGCAGAACCTGCTCCAGGTTCTGTTCGTCATACTGATGGATGTCTGAGGCATCCAGAACCAACTGGGTTTGTTTGGTTTTCTGCTGTTATCTGACTCACGGAGGCTCTCTGTAGTCCAGCAGCTTGTTTTTAGGTTCTGCAGAAGCTCGTATTTCTGTGTTGCTCAGATGATGAAGAGGAAAAGAGCCGTAGGTGTTAATTAGAGAGACCAGTCTAAATGTCAGGGCGGGACGGTGCTGGACAGGCTGCAGCTAAATGCCAAATAACACACCAAGCGGCGGCGGCGGTGTGGAACACATTGGGCTGTTTACTCGGGGAGTCGGCGGTCCAGCCCAGTTGGCAGGACGGCAGGACGATTAACACACATTTTCCATACTGGGCTGCGTGCTGCAAACACTGCAGTTTAGCTTCATCTGCGTCTGCTTCAGGGTTTCTGTGGAAAATGTCATTCCTCATCATAAATATCCAGCTGTAACGTTCTCCATACCATAATAACAGCCAGACAACACCAGCTTAAAACCGGTTAAATAAGTAAACAGAATAAATGAATTATGTGGAAAGTGTTAAATGTTTTTCTTGCTGATGAACGGCAGCTCTAAACAGACCAAAGCTATCAACCTCAGGCTTTATGAGCCTCAGCAGTGCTGCTCATATTGATGTTCCCTCTCAGGTGCACAGACATGTTAACGGCTTGTGTTGATGAGAGCCGTCTGATGCAGCTAATGGATGTTTTCAGTTTGGTGTTCTCACATTACTGCATTCTGGTTCTAATCTGGGCTGCAGCACATCAGGAAAACATGTGACTGCAGTGTTATTGCTGCTTCATCCATCAATAGGAACGGAGGCACATTTTCTTCAGGATCTTCTTCCATTGGTTGATTTTTATGCTCCCCATCAAACTGGACCCATTTTCCCTTACTGGTCTCAGTGATTAGTGGTTTTCTTAAAGCTGTTCATGCCTGAAACCTTCATGTTCCTTCATCTTGCTAATGTAGAAATGCTCTAAGTCAAACACAGCTGTTTCTTCTTCAATCAGGAACAGTCAAGATTTTTTCCTTAAAGACAATGGTTCCCTACTTAACAAACATTCAACACAATGTTACTCTCAGATGTTTTCTTTATTTGATGCCAACAATTAGACGTTTCTGGAACAGTTCATGTCTTCATGGTTGTTTGAACAGGCAGTGTATTATGAAGTCAAGCGTAAGTCACATTTCAGCAACAAGGCAGTTCAAAGTGCTTTACATCATAAAACATCATACAGTTTACAATGAAACAGCAGTAAACATTACATTTTGTTAAATGCCGTCATTAAATTTCATGAAGCAAATACACATCAAATATGTTGATCAATGTTCCAGTTACTACTAATCAAAGCAACTCTAAGCAGGTAGGTTTTTAGCCTTAATTTAAAGAAACTCAGTGTTTTGGCTATTTTGTGGTTTTCTGGAAATTTGTTCCAGATTTGTGGTGCATAAAAGCTGAATGCTGCTTCTCCATGTTTGGTTCTGCTCTGCATCCCCAGAACCAGAAGACCTGAGAGGTCAGGAAGGTTGCTATGACAGCAGCAGGTCTTTAATGTATTGTAGTGCTGAGCCGCAGCTAAATGCCACTGACTTATAAACTAACAAGTCTATTCTCTGAGCTGCAAGGAGCCAATGTAGGGACTTTAGAACTGGGTGATGTGCTCTATCTAACTGGTTTTAGTGAGAACGCCAGCAGCAGCGTTCTGGATCAGTTGCAGTTTTCTGATGGATTTTTTTTATTCAGACCTATGAGGACACTGTTGCAATAATCAATTCAATCAATACATGGATGAGTTTCTCTAGATCTTCCTTAGTCCTCTAATCCTGGAAATGTTCTTCAGGTGATAGAAGGCAAACTTTGTAACTGTCTTTAGGTGTCTCTGAAGGTTCAGGTCAGAGTGGATCACTACACCCAGGGTTTGGGCCTGATCGCTAGTTTATAGCTGTGATAACTGAAGCTCTGCGTTGACTCGTCTTTTTGTAGGTCCAAAGAAAATAACTTCAGTTTTGTTTCTGTTCATAAGGGCCAATGATGCAAAATATCAGCCTTGCTGACCCAGAGCAGCTGTGACTACAATCCAGTAGCTTGCCATCATCAGTGTGTGAATGTGTGTATGAATGGAAGTGACTAATTTCATTGTAAAGCGTCTTCGAGAAACTTTATAGGGTTGAAAAGCGCTATATAAGTGTTCTGTTTGTTGAATAAATGGATTCAGTCACCTGGTGACATTGTAATGTAGAGCTGTGTATCATCTGTGTAGATATGGTAACTAATCTTACTTTTATAACCTATATTGAGAGGCAGAAACTGAATTCACCACAGTTGAAATATAATAGCCAAGAAAATATTACATCTAAGCAACTCTGCATCACCCAGCTGGATGATTGTGGTGCGGTTTGTTAGGCCTGTTGCAATAAGTAGTAAATCAGTTAATCAAATGATAGATTTAAACAAGCCCAATAATTTTCAGTTGCATGATTTATTATTTTTCTCTTTTCTCTTTCTATCACAAGCTGACAAAAATCTTCAGTCTGGTGCTTTGGTCTCAATTAGCCCTTTTTTGATATTTTTTTTATTTAGTTTTGTTTTACAGAGGCTTCATATTTGTTGTTTCTGTTTTATTTGTTTTGGATATTTAAAATGTCTTCCAGTCTCAGATGTTCATTATTTTCTTTGAGACTGTGATTTTGCATTATTATATCACTGTATTACTTTAAATGGTCTCAAATCAACAATATTATAATTTATCGCAATTACTTCTGGGGCAATTAATCAACCAGCAAAAGCTGTTACAGTGACAGGCCTAGCTGTTCTGGTTCTGGTATACAGATCCTGCAGACCCGGATTTTGGAGCTAAAACTGTTTAAAGTTTCTGACGGTGAGTTCAGGTTTAAGTTGAACAGGTTGTAGGTGAATTACGGTTTCAGTGCCAGACTGATGAAAGATGAGGATGGATTCACCTCAAAACTTAAGATCTTGTTTTTGCAAACTGGAGACAAAGAAACGATGACCATATGTCCCTGAAACCTTTATCCACCAGAGTTTGTCCTAATGTATGGATTCATCCTGTCATACTGCAGCACTGTTTTATATTAGTTTTATAATAAACTCGTGGTTCTTCATCCTGTCAATAAATGTGACATGATAAAAACGGATCAATAATCCAGACTGACTGTAATCAAAAACAGTTTATTAACATATCAAATACAGCCATGTTACACACTCCTCCTTCTGTACAGCTCCTCTTATTCACATCAGTTATCATAAACAAAGATGTATTTACCTGGAAAAAAAGTGAAAACAAGAGAGTAACTTTCACATTACTGAAGCTCATAGATACATGTTCTCCAGCTCACCTCAACTGGACCATAAATTAGAAAACAAACTGAAGTCAAGTTACAGAACATCATCATCACGGTGGCTGCAAGGCCATGCAGACGAGTCGGATGCTTGAATTAATCACGATCCAGCTCATTTATCCAGCGTTGCATCCGGAGGGAAACGTCTTAAAATGTTCAGTTGACAAAGGATCACCATGACGATTAATCTAGATTAAATTAGATTAGACTAGAAGAGAAAACTCACCTGTTATTACCTGGGAAAATCATTAGAAGTAAATTAAGAAGTTTATTATGACTGAGCGGGGATCCTCTAATGCACAGGAAGTGTTCGTCATGCAGAATAAATTTCCCTTTTTTTAAAAATATAAATTCTATTTTATTTTGGGTCTTTTCCAGATCTAAGATGAAGGTTCTGTCAGTCCAGAACTATTATTGTTAAAGTCTAAGAGAATCTCTTTAGAGTCAGGAGGGGAACCGAGTCGAGCTGGACCCGTCGCTGCTCGTTAAAGTGACAAAACTAACCGGACCAGAACCGTTCTGCTGCAGAGGCCTTAGAGTGAGTCTTTGGGACATTGGTTCTCCTCAGCGGTACCGGCCCACAGGCAGCACTTTCATGCAGGTGAAGCTGTCGGGGTACTTGGACAGCACCACCGGGTTCCCGTCCATCCGGACCTCAGACAGGCTCAGGCGTAGATAGTAGGAGTTGTCGGACTTGCAGAAGGTGTCTGTGTTTACCTCCGTGATGTTGTTGTCCTGAAACACAGGAAGAGTGAAGAAAAATTAGACAACAAAACATTAGCTTTAATGTTTTGTTGTCTAATTTTTCTTCATATTTCAAACATTTCAAACATATTTCATTTGTCTTTGAAATATGTTTCACCCAGAAAACTTGCTAAGCCTGCTGGTCGGGTCGCTAGGGCAGTCATCTGGAAACCCACCGTGTTCTTAAGTTAAAAAATGTTTAAAGTTCACAAGAAGTTTGAAAATGAGTAGGTAAATATGTGCTATTTGAAGACATTATGAACAAACACGATAAAGTGACGTGTTGCTTTATTCGCTAAAGTAGTTAGCATGTAGACAGGTGATGACAGGCAGTGGTGAATTAAAAAAGACACCTGACCTCAACCTCAATATGTATTCACATACTGACCCTTCTGTTACCATTGTGCTTCCAACCACTTCACAGAGACTCTGATCTCACCGTTAGTGGTGTATAAAATAAGCAAAACGATAAGAGATAAACAGACAATGTTAGACTGGTGAGGGTGCAAAAAAAAGCTTGGTGGCCCGCCAGGCTGACGTTACACTAAAGGAAACCCTTTAATAGTCTTTAAGAGTCGAATAGCTGAATTTATGTGAATAGGGGGGCAGATATTATAAGTTTATACTTCTTTCTGCTCCTTTTCATTCATGATTTCTTTTAGTTATTCAAATTTAATATTGAGTGAATAAAATTAAAAAATAAATTAAATGAATTCAAAACAGGCTGATTATTCACAGCCCCTTATCACATTTTGTCATATTACAACTAACCTTTTTATTTATTCTTTTTTATTTATTTATTTTTTAAAAATATATATATTTTTACTTATTTATTTTAACTATTTGTATTTATAGTTTTCATGGCAAATTATGTATTTATTTTAAAATTAACTTGAATTTGTTTTATTGGGATTATTAAAGATGCAGTTGAGGGAAAACTTTCTCAACTTTGTGTGGAATGGAGATGTTTCGTTCAGCAACTGCTGGAGTTGGGCACTGGACGGACCAAAAATCTGAAAAGTGTGGTTTGGATTGCAGTTGCAGTAGTGGGAACATGAAAACTCAGAGTAAAAACACTGACAGTCTTTACTTCAGTGGAAATGTGTGTGACAGATGGAAGAAATAGAAGTGAACAAAGTTCCAGATGATTTGGATGTGTTCTCAAACTTTTACTGTTTGGAGGGGTTTTTATGACATATATTTTAGGGTTCAGCACTTTTAAAAGGAGAATTTCCTATTATATTAAAACAAGATTCTTTGTTTTGCACATAATGTTTGCGTTTTAAAAAAACATAATAGGGAAATTTTTTTTTAAAGCATCTTATAAAACTAATTCTCTGTTGAACCACAAGAGTTTAATTTGTGCAATTAAGTATTTTTATTTCCATTTGGTAGCTCATTGAGACTGTTTTGTTTAGTTAACCAAATTAGTTTACATTTCTATTTATCCATTTTGTATTTTCTTTGAGGCACTAAACATTGTGTGTGATTTTGTGTATATTTATTTATATATTTATACATGAATACTTCTATGTAGTTTTTAAAGGAAAGAAAAAAAAATGAAAATGTAGAATATAGCCTGTGATATATTATTGAGGTATTTAAAAATATATTGTGATATAATTTTTTGGAAATATCGTCCAGACCTATTTAGGACTGGACTTTGACTAGACCAATCTTCTTCCCATAATATTTATGGCTGGATGGTGATTGCCCTGTTGGAAGGTGAACCTCAGATTTACTTCCAGGATTGTCCTGATTTAGATCAGTCCATCTTCACATCACCTCTGACCTGCTTCTCTGACCCATAGCATGATGCTCCCACTACCATGCTTCACCAAGTGGATGGTGTATTTTTATTTTTTAATAGTTTTGTATGTAGGGCAAAAAGCTTGATTTTGGTCACCTCTCATCAGAGCATCTTCTTCCATGTCTCCTACATGGCTAACTGCTAAGAGGACTTCTTCAGTGACTTCTATAAATGTCAGACAGACAGACATTAATATCTGATTCGATCCCGATAGTGGAAATCTTCTTGATCGGATATCGGTGGCAATGTGCCCGATCCACAAGGACAGATCTGTTCAGTCTAATTCTATTCTTTGTGCTTTATTACTTATTTTATATTATATTTAGAATTCCCAATTGCACTTTCTGAGTCATTTGAATGAAAATTTGTTGCAGTTTATTTTTACATGTTTGACTGAAGTAGTGAACCTTTTGTTTTTGACAGTTTCAGTTTATTTATTTTACATTAGCTATTAAAGTGTTAACTGCACTCACTGAATAAATTAAAGTTATTTTTGCATGTGTGACCAAGCCTGTGCACCTATTGGTGTATTTAAGTGAGCTGAACTGGTCCAGAGTTATCAAGAAAATTTTTAATTAAGTAGATTTATGTCTGTACTTAAAATATAAATGTTTTAATTTGACTCTGGGCTGTTTTTCTGTATCGGATTGGTATCTGCCGATGCTAAACCTCAGATATCGGGATCAGAAGTGAAAGGGAGTGGATGACTGCATCCCTAGTTCACAGCACACTGTTCAGGTTTTAATCATAAAAGCATCCTAACACCCATGCATCATCTATGAACTACTTGTGTTGGTGCAGACCTGTAGATGCAGGATGCGGACGCTCTCTGGGATGAAGGGGACGGCCTCCAGCTGGTTGTTGGCCAGGTACAGGTTGGCCAGGCCGGTCAGTTTCTGTCATGGAGAACAGAAATTGTTCAGTTTCCTTCTCATCTTGAGTTTATTTACAGCAACATCATTCAGCTTCCTTCATTTACAGACGAGTTAATGTCCTTTTTAAGGGCTGAACTGTCTTATTAAATCAAGTCAACCTGGTTTTACCTCATATAGACGATTCAAGCTCCCTGACTGGTACCAGAGCCGGGCTCTGCTGACGTACCTTGAAGGCGTTGGCTTTCACGCCCTTGGTTTTGAGCAGGTTGCTGTTGGCGTTGAAGGAGGTGAGCTTGGCGGGGAGAGCGGGGAGTTTGGCCAGTCTGTTCTCGGCTAGAGACAATTCCTCCAGCAGGGTGAGCTTGGAGAAGGCGGCGTCGTCGATCTCTGAGATCATGTTTCCTGTCAGGTCGATCCTCTTCAGGGTCACTGTGGCAGATATTCATGATCCAGTCAGGTTTTCAGACATTAAATAAAATTTTTGCCAACTTAAAAGCTAAAATAACAAATCCATTAAGGATGCGAATCTTTCAGCGTCTAGCGATTAAATTTTCTAGTTTCAATCCTGAAACAATTTTTAATTCAGAAACAAATTTTCCTATTCAGCCTAAAAAATCTGTTTAAATTATGTGACTGACGAGAGGAAAAGACAGTGTAAGCAAAAAATAAATTTCTTTAAAACAATTCCGTACTGTATCAAATTCCATCAGTGTATATTTAAACAAAAATAGGTTTGTGCATAAAATTTTGCAGCTTAAATGACCAGTACAAGGTTATCTTGGCTGCTTGGCTTTTTCTTATATGAAAAAAATAATCAAAGGATTATTCAAAATATGAGTTTACAGAAACACAAGCAGACTAAATTAATTTTTTTAGCATTTTGAATCGATTGTCTTTTTTTCCTGCACTTTTAAAATCCAAGCATATTTTATTTCCCTGAGCTCTGAAGTCTCTGCAGCTGTGAGGAAACGAAGGTCTCAGCTCTGAGTCCAGATGTTCTGTCCAGACGTCAGGGACGTACCAGTGTCTCCAAAGTCGTTTTTCCCGATCTTCTTGATCTTGTTGAAGCGAGCATACAGGTAGGCGGTCTCTTTGGGCAGCAGGGGGACGCTGGTCATGTCTGGACTCACCTCCTCACAGTACACAGAACCGGACAGGCAGACGCATAGCAGGCAGGTGGGCAAATCTGCAGAACAGCAACCAGAACCGGGTCACAGAGCTCCGGGCTAACCCAACAGACTCTGTCACATTCAGATATTTTTATGGATGTTTATATTTTCACAGTCTAATATCTTATTTTAGGTGATGGTTTATTTATTTTTCCTCGTTTCTGAACATTCAACCAAATCTACTTCATTTAAAAACTCCCATTGACTTCCTATTATATGGCGGATTGTTCATGTAGTCATTTAAAACTTCACCAAACTCAACAGAATCTGCTGGGCTTCACACAATTCAAGTCTGAGAATATTTCTGTCAAGATATGACAGTTTTTTAAAGTAATTTCTCTCTACTGAATGTTTAACTATTCTAGGACTAGGATTATTCTGACAATTAATTGGATTAAACTCTGCACATTTTGCTGATTTTTCATTTAACCACTTACTATATGAAATAGTAAAATACATAAATATATAAATAATTCAATTCCTTTTTTAAAATAAGAAAATAAACATTGTATTGTCTAGAATGGAATAACATTCATTTAGTAAATACTTGACCATTTGTTGTAAAGGATCAAGATAAAAATCTTCTTACCATCAACATGTGAAATCTCAGCCTCTTCTGTCTAGTGTAGAGCCAATTTGTTGATAATTGATTAGATTACCTAATTAATAACTGGATGCAAATGGTGCTTAATAGAAGAGTTTTACAGAATGTGAATCGGGTGAAGCTAAAACTGCCTCTAGAAGAGTTCTGGGTAGAACTGATTTACAGGTCCAGATTCTTTCTCTCACCAGCACTGCCGTCGCTTTCCTTCGGTGCAATGCTGGCATCCGGCTCATCAGCAGGAGGCAGCGCCCTCTGCAGGAGAAAACAAGCACTGTTTACACAGAGCCTTGTGTTTGGGTCAATCTCTGATTCTGGTCGAGTTTGGAAATTCGGACACTTATTGAAGCGTGTGGACTAACAGGCAGGTTCTGTTGAACTTTTCTGCGTTATACTCGTGTTTTAAGGCCTGTAGAGGAAGATAATTTGGTCACATTCAGAGTTTAAATCAACTGTTTAAAATATTCTGGAATATTTTGCATAAACTGACACCTCTTCTTGGAGTAGAAATGTTTCTCTTCCAACAAGTTTTCAGGAACATTTAAATATAAACCTTCATGTTGTCTTTAAACCAGTCTTGGTCCGTTGTTTTCCAGCCTTTGTTTCTTTGGTCTTTGGCTGCTTCTCCTCTTGTTTTCAGTCCAGATCTGACTGTTTCTTATTTGCCAAACTCCAACCCATGAATCAGCCCTGAGAAATAAACTATTTCATGTCAACACAAAGCAGATAATTTTGTAAAAATGATTTCAGATTGACTCCATCAGTCATTTTCTGACAGAAAATCTGGAAGTGTGGAGTGTTTTTCTGTTTGGATATCGATGAAAAGCGGTAATCAGAGTGCTGGGTTCTGGCGTAGTAGCTGGGTTCTGCAGCTCATCTGGAGAAGCTGTTATCTAGTCAGACATGAGATGTGTAATCTCCAGCGCTCCTGGATCCAACCCTGGGTCTTCTCTCAGGAGGACATGTCCAACACATCAGACCAGATGTCCAACCTGCTCAGCTGTAGAAGCAGTGACTGCAGTCTGCTCTCCGGACGGCGTCCCTCAGGGTAAACCCAGCCGCTTTGCAGAGGAAGCAGACGTTGGCTGCTCCTATCCAACACCTGATAGGTGAGGGAAGGATCAAGGCTCCGGTGAAGCTTTTTAAACTCAGAGTTTTACACCTGACATCCCTGCAGAACCACATTCCGATCATCGAGGATGACAGAGAGAAGAGTCCTGCTTCTTCAACCCTGGAAAAGTCCAGCGTCTACAGGAACCAAGTTGGATCCATTTAACCCAAACCAATGACACCCAATGTCTCCCTGTACAGTGGAGGGGCTATAATTGCCTCAGAACACCTAGTCTTCCTCAAAAGACGCCTATTGCTGCCTATTTTAATATTTCAGAGTCTAGGAGCACCGATTGATCAATCGGCCATTTCTTCGATGTGAAATCCGTCCTTGATCCCTTCTGCTCTGCCATGAGAGACTGACTCACAGATCTGTCCACCGGGTCATGCCTGGGCCTGCCGCCGAAACAAGTTTGGCTGGACAATAAATTCTTCCAGAAATTATTGCAATTAATAATATTGTTGTTTTAAGACCATTTTCAAGTAATCTAATGGTAATAATGCAAGAACACGTTCTCAAAGATCAATAAACTTTAAATTCTAATGAATATTTAACACTGGAACTGGAAGACATTTTAAATATCCAAAATAAATGAGCAAAACTGGAATAACAAGTAAAAGAAACACTGAAGTTTCTGTAAACAAAATTGTCCTTCAAAAAAAAAACAAAAAAAAAAAACTAATTGAGTCCAAAGCACCAGACTGAAAGCTTTTTCATCCCCGTCCTGCAGTCAGAGCAGAGAGCAGACCGACTCCACTCCGGTTCCACTTTGCAATTGAATCACTCATTCTCAGACCTGCTGCCGAAATCAAAAAGACTGTAAATATAATTTTAAAAATTTTCTAAAAGGTCTGCAGTTTTGGTGGGCATTTATTGTATTGTTTATTATTTATTGTAATAAATTTCTTATCAAAATATGAATTTTGATTTATTGTTGTCATGATAAATTCCAAAAACCCAGAACAGTCAGTATTGCTGTGGTTTTTCATTGAAAGTGTCATAAAATACCAATAAATTTCTAAATATTTTTAAATGCCGTTACTTCATGTTAGTGACACAAATCACACTTTATGCCACTGGAGTCCTAAAGAAGTGCATTGCAAATGGGTATGTTTCTCTAGATTATTATCTTTGTTTGTAGAGCTATGATTGCTGTGCTATGCAGTCATAGTTCTATAGTTACCTTAAGAAGAAGTAATAATTAGTTCTTATGTCACATTTATCGTTATTACAATAGTACCACAAAATATAGTCCATATTTCCCACCCCAAGACTGTGAAAAAATGTAAAAAATGAAACACAAAAGGAGCTACAGTTGGAACAGCAATGCTGTAAACGTTATTTACATTCAAGAGCAATATATAATGTGCAGCTAAAACAAATGTGTATTGGTTCACTGGTATTGTTCAGTATTTTTCAATAAAATAAGGTGTATTGTGACCTTACAGAGTCTGGATTCAGAATCAAACTTAAATGGGAATTTGCAGGTCGGTCTTTTGAGGATCGGCCAAAAAACAATGTTAAGATGGTTTCTGCTGTGCATATTGATGTATATTAAGGTATATTTGGTGTTTGAACTGGGATTGCACTAACGCCAGAATTTCTTTATTGGTCGCCTTTATTACTTCTTTTGGGCATACAGCCAGTCAGCATCAAGGACAATAAATGCGCTCCTGGAATGCATCGTGTCTCGGTATTTCAGCTTCCCAAGCTGCATTTTCTGTTGAATATTTTAGATTTTTTCTGTGGACCAATCCATGAGGGGTCCACTGCACTCCTGATGCCCCCACACAGGACGCAGGTGGCGCTGCAGGGCATCGATTGATGCAATAAATTCAAATCTGCAGAGACAGAACCTAGTTCTTTCCAGTACAGTCTGAGGTCAGAGGTCGTTCGTAGTGTGGATGGATCCCACTGAGCTGTTTGCTTCTGCTCAGCGCAGACAGAAGCAGCTCTCCATGCTTCAGTGTGATCAGATAATCGGTCAGTCTGTCCCAGAGTTCACTGCTCTGATGCTTCAGCTGCTGCTTTTAGCCATGTAGCAGACGAACTTCGATTCTGAGACCAAACGGGAGCTGGATGCAACATGCAGCCTTAACCCAACCAATCAGGGTGAACAGCTACAGTTCCATATTTTCTAATTAACCTTATACATTTATCCACATTGATTATATTTGAATACATTTGAGAGCTGCTGGAAGAAGAAAGGTTGATTAAAGTGAAGCTGTAGTGCATGTTCACCATGTCCCACCACGGTTTCCTCATTCTGTGGATTCTTTGAGGGTTTTTCTTCTCCTTGAGGAATTTCCTGACAAACATTCGCTGGTTTGATGGTTTTGCTTCATGTAGTCGACTCATGGAGAACTGTTGTGGTTGGAAGCAAGTTGTCGGTTTAGGGTTAGCTTTGACTGGTGTGAAAACACACAGGAGGTTGTTTGGGTGAACCATCTGCTAGAGAGGAGACGGCTGAATTAGAGCTGACAGCAGCTGGAGGAGAGATGAACCAGTCAGTTTCACTTCAATCAGCAGCTGGGAGACAAACTCCAGCTGTTCCTGACGGCCTAAAGAGATGCTTTAGATTCTGACCTCACAGTTTCTCACTTTGCTTTGGTTGTTCAGAGAAATCTTCTGCTAGGACTTCAATGTTTGTTTGTTTTTTTTAATCTGCTTGATTTACTGCAAAAGCTCAGAATATTTATTGTTTTGATTTAAGTTAAAGAAAAGCAACAAAACATTTTTTAATCAAAAATTCAAGTGTTATAACAATAAAAATAACTAAACAGTTTTAAATCTAAAGACAGTCATCAACACTGAGGAGAGATGTGTCTAAACTGGAACCATTTCCAGACACTCTTAAGGAATAATTACCGACTTGTGGCTACAGGTCAGATGTAAACGATAACCTCCTCACCTTCGCTCTTCTTGACTTCAAATATTCGCTGATGTATCCGTTGGGTAAAGATCCGGGTCTGAGCTGCAGCTCCGGGCCGAACGTCCGGGCCGAGGCCGCCATCAGCCACAGCGCCAGCAGACAGGTGATCAGGAGCGCCTTCATGCTGTCCGAAGCAGTGTGATGCAGACACCGCTGAGCCTCAAGGAAGTTTGGGTCAGCACCGCGCTCTCAGCTCCGGCTCTGACAAATCACTGCATTTAAAGGCTGAGCTTCCTGCAGAGTTTATAGAGAGCAGCTGTTAACCCTTTCCTGACCACCCACCATCCATCTGCAGGAGGAGAGGAACATGCACGCACACGGAGAGAGGCATCACATATCCAAACAGGCTTAAGCATCTATTTTCCTCTGAAATGTCCCTTAAACATGGCCAAGAGGGAGCAGACACTGCAAAGAGAGCAGAAAAAATGGAAGTTGACAACATAAGAGACTGAGAGTGTTTTGTCTGGAGGAAAGTCTAATGTCCAGCAGAGACATTGTCATAAATCATTCATAATCCAACCTTTCTTCATTAGGCAAACCTTTCCTCCTTTTGTCTCTGAGTTTCTCTCTTCATCATCAATAGTAGAAATGGTGACTGATGTTAATCATCAACCTGTCCTCACCAACAGGTCACCAGTCTGTCTGTTTACTCAGACTGACTAAAGCCTGGATGTATTCAATACAAATTCATTACCTGATTTAACTTATTGTATGCAGATTTATATGAGAGAATATGAGGTTCATTGTAGATTACAGAAAAATATCAATTTGACCACAGAGGAGAAAATTTACACCAAAAAACTCAGAAAAACTTGAACATTTTCTGATATGAAAATTGTTTTTTAGTATAACTTCCTCTGATTAAAGGAAAATATTCTAGCTATTCTCTGACATTGTAAAGTCTGAAATGTGCATGAACGAAGCTCAAAAGTTACCTGAGATTTGGGATAAAAAAAAGCCAGGAATCCACTAAGATTCGATGATGTGAATTTGCAATAAGGTCTGATACAATATCCTCAGTTAAACAGATTAAAATCTCAGGCACGCAAGTCAATTGTCCTACGTGTTTCAAACATGTCCTGCATGAGACAATTGGACATTTCCCAGTTTGGCAGACATAACTTAAAAGTTTTCACAAACACTGTTACAAAGCAGCAGACTGGTTAGAATAACATGATAGTCCTTCCTGCTGTAAGTAGATATAGAGCTCATACCTGCAGAGGCGTGGCTCTGCTCTTCTCCCTCCCTGGACCATAACCTCCTGACCTCACTAGACTGGAACCAGAGCTTCCCTGGAGCAGAAGCTTTGGTTTCATTATTGCTTCCTTCCTCATGGTTGCTGGTTGGGAATGAAAAAGTTGTAGAAAGGTTCACTGCGGTTCTGCCTGCAGATTTTAGGTTTGGTTCATATTAGACTTTAATTTTAACCTTAATTTTAATTTTCTTAACCAAGAGTTGATTTGTTTGGTAAAAATGTTGGAAGCATCAGTGGATTTCTTCTTCCTGGTAAACCGTCACCTCCATAAATCGATTAATAAAACCTTGTTTGATACGGTGAAACAGGCAACATAGAATAAAGCCAAGCAGACGGAGCTGAGCCTGCTGCTGGCAGGGCTCTGAAACAACCAATCACATATCATTTTCAGCCTCTTATTGGAGACACCATCTAATGGAACCATAACCAAACTCTGATGATGTGCACTGCTGGGCTGACCTCTGAACCCGAGGCTTAGTTAGTGGAAACTAATAAATCTGCTTCTGTTTATTATCTGGTGATAGAAAATGAAGACCAGCTTCTTGTAGTTATTGTTAGACAGAAGGAGAATGTGAGAACATTGTTTCTAAGCTGTTTGTCTCCATTTATATGTCGATTTAAATCAGCAATGTCAACAAACAGCAGCTTGACATAAACCAAGATAAAAACTAAACATTCCTGGAAGTTCCTTCATCCATCCAGGCCAAGTTGTAAAACTCAGTAGTTGTTCCTCAAGAGATGGAGACATTATTCTTCCCAGCAGGGTTTCTGTGGGTTTCTGCGGGAACGTTGAGACTCTTTAAGAAGGAGAAAGAGACTTCCCCTGAAAAACAGTTAAATAGAAAACATGTGACTGTTTGAGCCGTCTGTAGGAAAGGAAGAGAACCGGAGCCAGAATATAAACATCCCAGCAACATGAGCCTGCTTTGTCACAGGTGTGTTAGCAATTAGGAGCACCTTTAAACTTTTATGAGTGTGGGAAGAGAAGCAGGAGCTGGAGAATGTGTTTGTTAGGCTCACTGATTTTCTGTAGCAACATTTGGGCTGTTGGGTTGTTTCACTGGGGTTTTACTCCCCAATAAAACTGCTTTAAAGGGGACACCACCCACAACAACTTTGTACATGGACACACATGATTATAAATCACTCATTATGAGAGGGAGGGGTCAAAGTTCACCAAATGCTCATATGAGCTCTATCAACACAATAGAAAGATTTTCAGTATATTATATTATTTTAGCAGTTTTTAAGACTAAAGTAGCTCAAAGACACTTCAGGGCCAAAGATCTGTAGAAAATAAGGTAGAAGGTATATTGACCCAGTTAATTGGACCAATACTGATGTGTTAATGCAGATATATCCATGTCTTGCCTCTTTTTCTTTGCTACTATAATGCTTGATCTGTAATAAAGCACCAAATCTGTCTTCTTTTCAGTCTCTAATGAGATAAAAAAAACAACTCCTTTTGTAATATAAAAATGAAAAACTCACCACACCTCTTCAGACCATATGTCAGATTTTAAGCAAAATGTGATAAATTTTTTAAAATAACTATTTTAACATTGTTTTTGTGGTTGTTTGGAGCCAAATTCATAATAAAAGATCAGTTTGTTTCATTACCTAGTGCATCAGAGAACAATTGGCCCAAGGTTGAATATCCATCCATTGTTTGTTTATCTGACATCAGATGAAGATAAGGTATGAGAAGGCTAATTTTTATAACTGCTAGCATTACGTTCAACCCAACGACTTGAAACTGAGTCACCATAGAAGCAGCCAGAGGTCCGATTTCAATTGGTCCGTTCCAAACAGCAGCGCTGCAACAGGAGGAGCAGGAGTCCATTTAGTTTCTAAATACATTCAGATGTGCAGCCTGAAGCGCCTGCAAGTGTTTATCCGTCTGCTGCAGCTTCTGCTTCCCTTGCACTCCGCAATATAGGAAATAATCTGTTGTCAACCACATTCCAGCTTTAGATTTATGGATTTAAGTGTTCTTGATTGTTCCTCTAATAGAAGCAAAAAAGATAGTCCAGGATTGGAGACGCTTCAAATGAAGCTTCCAGTTATGAAAACAATCTAGGTGATCTGTATGTTAATGATTCTAGAAGTTATTTTTTTTTATCTCATCTTCATCTTTTCAGCTTAATGCGACAGACATCACAGTCTGTGTATTGATCAGTTAAATTGGTCCAGATGGAGAAAAGGATCCAAGAATAACAACTTCTTGAGTCCAAAGCACAGATAAAAAAACAACCTGTTTGAAGTTCTGGTACTTTAAAAACTAAATGCTCCAAATCTCCAGTTTATCTTTGATGCAGAACTCTGATCCGAAGACCCCAGTTCTGACTGGAAAATGCTTTTCTGGCTCATTTGTTCTGACTGATGCAGTCAGTGTGACTGTGAGCAGGTGGAGGAGAGTGATAAGCAATTACAGTCATACCCCACGTCACAGCAGGACACTGGACCACCTGGCCGGGAACCAGACAGCCGTGCTTTGTAAAACTGACATGATGTATTACACGGTGATGAAAAGCGTGTGTTTTGGTTGTGGGAGAGCCACCCCACTTGCTCTGGGTTGCTGCCAGCAGCTGCAGACCCAACACTGGTGGTTTTTATTGCAGCTCAGAGACTTGTTGGGAATTTAATGTTAACACGAAGCAGCTACTGCTGGTTCCACAGCTTCCAAGCTTTGTTTCCACGGGTTGTTATGTGTTATGCTATTTGTCTGTTTCCATTATAAAAGTGGCCCATAGAACCACCATTTCTGGGCACCCTTCAGTTGTAGATCCATAGGACAACGGTAAGGTCTGGTTAGAGCAGAGCTAATGGCGTCACACGACTCAAAAATGTCACTCGCCTGCGCAGTGAGACTCCAGCTGGAGGTGGAATTCTCTCCTGGAAAAGACGGACCATAAAACAAGGTACCGAGCCGGACCGACCCGTACCTCTCATTCAAAACCAGGAATAAAAGAAGCAAGCATAGAAGAGTCAAATAGGATTCTGTCGGAATACAGCTGCTGCCACTGCTGAGTATCTGGGACTAGACACAGAAACAATAAAGTGATTTTATAAAAAGTTTGCAAATAGTGAATTATTCAGTTCACCCTGTGCATTAATACATTTTTATTCAATATAAATGGACAAACATAACCACTGAACACTTTATAAGGTACACCTTTTGAACTGTTTGACTCTTCTAATCACATGATATCAACTCAGTGTCTCTAGGCATGGTTAAGACAACTTGCTGAAGTTGAAACTGGGCATCACAATGAGAAAGAAATCGACTCTGACGTTTCAAGGTTACTGGTGCCAGAAAGGCTTGTGTATTGGAGGAACTGCTGGTCTCTGGCTCTTGACCTTCTCTCTGGTTTACTGAGATTAGGGACAAGGGACAGATATCCAGTGAGCAGTAGCTGAGTGAATGTAAATACCTTGTTAACATCAGAGGAGAGTACTTGTCACAGTCATGGTTTGCAGAATCTCATGTTGGATTTAATCCACATTTCTCCATATCAAATGAATCTGGTTGGAATGTTAATGAGTCTGCGGCATGAAGAAGGTTGTGTCAGAACTTGTTGTAAACAGCATGAAAGCATGGATCCATTCTGCCTTGTATCATGGTGTGGTGGTGTGGCGGATAATATCTTGATACACTTCGGGCCAGCTGAGCATCATCTAAACACTACAGCCTGAATCTTATCACTGACCGTCTCCATCCCTTTCTGGCGACAGTGAAGTCATTTTCTGATGGCTCTTTCCCAGCAGGATAATGCTCACAAAACTCAGCTTATCTCAAACTAGTTTCTTGAACATGACAATTATTTCTCTTGACTCCATTGCTCTCCACAGCCAACAGGTCTCAGTCCAACAGAGAACCTTTATGTTGCATGCGGTGGAACATAAGTTCCTCTACATGCCAAGAAATCTGCAGAAACGATGCGATGATCATGTCAGTCTGTACCAAAACTTTGTTGAATCTGAAGCACTAGCAAGTTTCTGGTTTACTAACTGGGTGGCTCTAATAAAGCAGCTGTTGAGTGTGTGTGTCAAAGCTTTTTGGTTTAGCAAAAAGTTCCACTTTTGCCTTTCCAGAATGCTTTCCTAAGGTCTTAGAGATGTTTTATGTTTATTATAAGACAGATCTTTGTGTTCTTTTGGGTCAGCAGTGATTCTGGTCTAGGAAATCTCCCATGAAGGACATTTATGTCTCTTTTGAATAATGATCTCTGGATTTATCTGAGGCAATGAGGCCTGCAAAGCTTTAAATGTTGTTCTGGGTTCTTCTTGGTCCTCCTGGATGGTTTCAAATTCAAAAATACTTTTTGAGCCCAAAGGGGTAAAAATTTGTTGATGACCTCTTCATATTGGTAAGTGGGCCTCTCCTGGAAAGGTTGAATGTCTTCTCCACTTGTGTCTCATTGTTGTTCACTTCCCAGACTGATAGATATCACTGATTCTTTTTGTCCTCTGTTCTTGGTTTTCTTTAGATCTGGTCATGTTTTGGTGATTTTTTTAAATCTCTTTTAGCAGACTGCCTCTGTCTAAGTGATTTCTTGATTCTGCAGGTTTGGCAGTAGCCTGGTAAATACCAGCTCCTTGTTCTACACTTTGCTACATCCAGAGGGTCTGGACCCTTGGCTATAGAGAAACAACTTCTTTCTCAAGGGGTGGACTCTGCTGAAGTTTGAAATGACTGGATTTGATATTACCCAATCACTAATGTTTGGCCATGATGAATATAATGCGCCAGCACGACCACACTACACTATGAAGCTTCCTGGGAATTATGTCCACTGTAAGCAACCAACCCTCACTGCAAAGAGAGTGCCGACTCAAATGATATCTTTGCCAAGTCTTGCTCTGACTTTAATTGCTATATATTGGAAGTGTGGCCAACACAGACTGAAACTACAACCAAAGGCAGCACAGAACTTGGCATCATTGTTCACAATTCCTCCTTCTGTTTGCCGATGGCCCAGATGAAATTCTTCTTGAGAAATCCAGCTTAATGGGAAAAAACCCAGATGCAGTACTTTTGTAGGAATGCAACAGCCAGGCTAGTTTGGCAGTAGTCAGGCTTGGGTTTAGCTTGTGGGTCTGAAAGCAAGTGGTGGGTGCAAAGACTTTTTAACAGCATTGTATTTGTACCATAATTTTCTGCAGGTGCAACATCTTAGCAATGGTTTGCTTTGCTAAAGCAAGTCTGCCAGTGAATTCACCCAGTGGCTTAAAAAGTTCTGACCTAGCTTAATGTCCTCTTGTTTTCAATCCAAACAACCCGACTTTCCTATAGCTAATCCTTCAAACTGCTCCTGGTCTCCAGCTTTTCAGGAGATTTTTTAAGGTTTTATTGGGGATTTGCTGTTTGTCACTAACAATAAGTCAGTTGTGTTGACACTAAAAGGAAACTTACCAAGGAACAGATTTCAACTGAAACATCTCCCAGCTCATGTCATGTCCTTTCTGGGTTTGTTCCAGTTATTTTCAATATGGCTTTGAGATACTGTTTCTCTGCTGGAGAAGTTTTACTGGCCCTAGAAATTTTGTATTTACATGTTTCTGGGATGCTTGTAAATTTGATGCTCAAGGGACATCCACTAACAGCAGCGACAAAGCTGCTTCTAATAGCACTTTGCAATAATCTGATGGTTAAAGCACCTGAATGACCATTTTAAAACTATAAATATATTTGTTGTTGAGCTCATATATCTATTTATTCAATAAATAGATATATGAGATATATTTTGCTGCTATCTATTTATTTCATAGATAGCAGCAAAAACGATTTTTGAATTGAAAATGTTGCTTATTTTGTTGATACAGTATATAGCTTTCGATTCCTTGCAGTTAATTAATTACAAACCCAGGAACTAACTTGATTAAAACTTTTAATCAAGTCCCACCAGAATTGTTTTTTTTTATGCCTCGTCTTCTTTGGCCCACCAAATCTCCGGAGTCATCACACTTCAGCTGAACAGCATGCTGCGATATTCCACAATACTACATAAATCTACGACTGCAGAACACAGTCCAACAACTGATCAGTTCCCATCTGGTGGTGTTATGCGATGAAAAATGAAAAACTTCTTGAGTTTCCAAACATTTGACTCAATCCAGCATTAAACATGGGAGTTCTTTGAGCTTGCCAAAGAATCTGTTAAATGTGGTTTTTTAACTGCTCCGTCATCAGATGCTCAACCAGAAAGATGCAAAAGCATTTTCAACATAGTCTTTTGTTTTCTTTTCCTGCTGCTTGACAGTTTTAAATGAAATTAGTTATTTGAGGTGACTTTCTGTGAGCGTTCTTTGTTATCCCTGTTATATTTTGGAATTTTGAGTTCCTGGGCTAGAAGAGGTATTTTGTCCGCCAGTTTGCCGCAGAAGTGAGTTCTTTTCCTTCTGCCGAGTCTTGGTTCAAACCCTGGCAATCGGCCTTGGAATTTGAGTCCCGGAGGACGGCCTGATGGCTAAAACAGAACAACTGCAGCTTCCAGAAGGAGACCACCACTTTAGTTTTACAAACAACAGGTTAGGATTTAATTTCTTCAGCATTTTTTTGTCTCTTCCTGGGATTTCTCATTTTAAATGGAATTGTTCTGTTTTTAATGGTTTTTCCACATTATATGTTTTTTCTTGAATCTTAAAGAAAGAAGTAATGAAGCTGATTTCTTTGTAGGTCGTTACTTTAACAGTGTGTGCTTGATTTGCACCATATTGCCATGAAGTCTTGGCTTCATGTAGAGATGCCGTGTTGGACCGCAGGATCCCTGCTGTTATGGCAAGATGCAAAGCAGATGTTTGGGATGCACGAGGAGGAAGGCTGGGATTTCAAGTTTGCCCTTGGACATACAGCTTTATCATGGTTCACATGCTGCTCTCTGTGTGAGAAGACTGAAAGATTGCTGTTAAGATGAAATGTCTGTGGCTTTCAACTGACTTTACCTCCCAGTCAGTTTGATATGATAATGAGCCATTGTATGGTTCTGATTTTAATATTATTGGATTTTTCTGTTTCTGTTTTTCAATTTTGTTAGGGTTTTTCTGTAGCGTTTTTGCTCAGATTTCAACAGATTTTATTTAACTCAGCTGTATATACTTTGTTTTGTTTAACCAGGAGTTTTTTTCTGTGTTGTGTTGTGGATTTATCAGGATCTCCTATGTCTCTTTAAAGCTGCTCAATGTTTACAGTAAAGAGCTTTTCATGCTTCTCAGAGCCTGGAAACTCTTATCCCAGCATGAGATTTACTGTCAGTCCCTCTTGGCCCCCTACATGTGAGGGTTTTCCAGTCGTGAGAATTCCTGCCCATGTTATTGCTGCTGTGTACATTTAAGACCCAAACCTGGATGTTTAATGTAGGCTAACAATCGTATTTATGACTAAGGTTAAACACTTCTCCTGGTACTCATGTAAAGGATGTAGTCAGTATAATGACTCTAGTAATTACTGGCCAAGCTTTATACCAAAGCTTTAGATCCAGCTCTCCAGAATTCAGTTTTAGTGCAGACCTCGTGTGAGGTCACATAAAGTTTAGATAGTTTAAAGGCTCTCAAACTGGTCTTGTAATAACAAGAGTTCTTTTAATATCCCCACTTAGGTGCTACCACACCTACTAATAGTGAGCAGAGGCAATAACATTTTAGCCTTATTTGCTCTCTGTCCAACCTGAACATGCACTTCTTGCGCTATGGTTCTTTCATTTTTACTCTTATATTCTCACGCTCCATAAATATTGTTCTAAACAAAGATGTTACTGCTCTTGTCCTTTACCTGGAAATACGTAACACAACATTTAGTACCAGACAATACAACCACACCATACCACACCAGACCATACTATATCCCACACCATACCATACCATACCAGTTAGTACTATACCATACCAGACCAGTTAGTACTATACCATACCATACCAGTTAGTACCATACCAGACCAGTTAGTACTATACCATACCATACCAGTTAGTACCATACCATACCATACCAGTTAGTACTATACCATATCATACCACACCATGGCATTCCATGCCATATCATGGCATTTAGTACCATACCACTCCATACCACACTAGTTAGTACCATACCATAAAATACCCTACCACAGTGGTTCCCAACCCCCGGTCTGCGGACCGGTACCAGTCCGTGGACCAATTGGTACCGGGCCTGGAAGAAATAATTAAATATTTCCATTTTATGTATTATTTGAGTCTGGAGGATCTTATATTTTGAAATACTTTAACCGGATTCTCTCGGTTACATCTTGCTTGTCAACATTGAACCCACAAGCAGCAAAATGAATAAGAAACAGATCAGATGTCTTTGGAAAGTTTCTTTGCGAAGGGGAAAAGGCCCAGAGAAGAGACAGGAGAATGGATTTATCCTGGTAGGTTATTCCCACATTCCAAGCCCGCTTTGCATGATATGGTGACCTGCTCGTTAATGAGGCAATGAAGCCTTCAAACTGCTTTGCCACGTAGAGACCAAGCACCCTGTGCATAAGCAACACTTCTGGTGTCATTGTCTCTCATCACTCCCAGATGGGACCGTCTCATTGCAGAGAAACAAGCTCAGGGCTCCCTTTAGTTGTTATCGTGAGTTAAAATTTTCACGAAAGTAAAATGTTCGTTTTTGTGGCGCATCTGTATCTTATTTTGAAGGGATA
>CAEFZX010021971.1:0-27685 GCA_903066825.1 Alfaro cultratus | reverse complement strand
TTTTACTAGAGTACATTTTTGTCTGTGTATTTGTACTTTTACTTAAGTAAATTTTTTGAGTACTTTATACAACACTGAACATTACTTTAAAACAGTGAATAACACTGTATATATTATTTTTACTGTAAGTTGTCGAAAATTGGCAAAAACTTTCCTGGAAAACGCGTCTGACCAACCTCATGCGAGACGACATTTTGAAAAGAGAAAAAAACGCCGTTTCTCTGCCTGCAGTGCAATAATAATTCAGTAGATGGCAGAATACAAGTCTCAAATTGTATACAATAGGTTTTTGGGTACATATTGATCACGGTATAAAAAATAGAGACCACAGAAACTTATGTATCAAATATGATACAAATGGCGATATAGGGCAGAAGGTCAAGTGGCCGTCGATCCAGATGATATGAATGGAGAGGGGTCAACGTTGAGCTCTTAACTCTCTGCCTGTTTGGATGAGAGAAAATCCACAGTAAACTCAAACTTCTGCACCCAGAGAAAAACAACTATTCAAATCTGTCTCTTAAGGCCTAAATTATAGTAAAATTCCATGCACATCATGAAATCAGACAAATGTTACATTTTGGTGCCACTTTATTTACTTCGGTCCTGTGTTTTGGCTTCCATGTGTCTCTGCTTTGCCTTTCATTCAGCTCTTCTTCATCCCTCGGTACTCACAGATACTTTACCTTCACCATCGGCTCCCTGAACCGCCTCTCGCTCTTTCAGCCTCAGCCAAGTCAATCTCAAACCACTCTTGCATCAGTTCATTTCTCCCTGTTGAGCGCAGGGAGAGCCAAGAGACAAGCAGCGCCGTTGTACCAATCACTGCTTTCTGCCACAGCCCATTCATGAAGATGAAGGGATTCTTTTTCCCCACTCTCCAGCCTTTGACTCCCTCCAGCTCCGTGCCTCAATCTGTCCCTGGTGCTGGGTTATTTGATGGATTGCGAAAAGAGGGATTCTCTCGGCTCCCGGGGGAGCTCTAGGTCACGACTTGCGAGAGTCAAGGCCACAAATTAGAGTGAGGAGTTGCATTTTTGGCTTGCCGAAGGTCCAAGAGCCTCCCAGTAAACCAGCAGAGTTTATAGCCTTGACATGATCTCAAGATGCGACCTTCCATGGTTGTTTCATCCGCAGAATTTATAGCTAAACAAACGCAAGGGAGGAATTCAATGACCTTTGACTTTGAATGAAAGCAGGTTTTAGCTGAAAAACCAACATTACAGCAAATCATCCCAAAGCTTGTAAATATTTATCTCAGTAAACAAAAGACTGTGCTACGGCGATCAATACTTCATTCAGCTGAAGTGTTCCCAATAAATTCAGGCTGAGCGATTGATTGATCAATATGCCTGGATCTTTTTTTCCTGTAAGACGGCCTCTGGTCATCTTCCCCTCATTAGTAATGAAATGACACATCCCTGAATTCTTTCGCTGCCGTCTCATCAAGCAGTCTAGTTTATTGACATCTCTGCTACAGTGACAGAAGAAGGACTAATTATTTATTGTTCCACATTTTATTGAGACATCAAATGCTGAAGATAGCGCTGAGAGTCTTGTTTTGGGTATTTGCCGAGCTGGGAGAGTGTAAACTGTGGAAATCTTTCCCCCCATTTTGTTTCCTTACAGCCATAAGCTTGAATGATTTTATTTGGGTTTTACATGAGCAAAGTCTGGAAAGGTTGTGAAGAGAAAGGGAAAAGTTCAAATATTTTGAGGCTTTCTACATCTACATAGTGAAATGGTTGCAGAATAAGTCAACCATAGTCAGTTGAAGTTTTGCAATAGATTCTTAGGGCATTTTCACATCTGATAGCTTGGTAATACTTTTTGGATTGGGGTGAAAACTGCAACATTTGTTAAATTTCAGCTGGTTTTTAATTCCAAACCAATTAAAAACCTGTTCCCCTCCTCGAGCTGTGGGGGCGCTGCATCAAGGACTACTCAAAGAAACGACACAAAAGCCTCTAAAGATAACAAGCAACTTCCTTCTTCACAAAATGTGATCAGATATGGAGTAGTGTCAGATTTTAGCGGTTGTAGGATTTCTATTTTTTCTTTGGGAAAGACAATGAGCCATTTTTCCCTTTTACACTAGACTCACACTTTTGTTTTGGTTGTATTTTCCCAGAATGCCTTGGAGTATGGTTCACTTCCTGTTTTTTAGAGTGGTCACATGTCGTCAAACATACAAAGCTGAAGTTGGTTTCCAATTCTAGCTTGTGATTCGGGAAATGGCTAAAGTGCAATTCCACCTAATTTTTCGCTACCTTCCGCATCTTTAATCGACTCTAGTTTAAAAACTACAACACCTAGACACTTCAAACCTGCACTGGATTATTCTGCTCTAATAGCAGAATATTTATAACCATGTTTATGATTTGTGAAACCTTTTTCTGATTTGTGAAACTTCCAAAAAGGGTGATTTCACCACTTTTTTTCTCTTGGTCACACGAGAACTGCTCTAATTCCAAATCTAAGACACCTAGACTCTTCAAACCTAAGCTAAATTATTTTCAACTAGTAGCAGAATATTTAAAATCATGTTTGGGGTTCATAAAACTTTTTTTCTGATTTGTGAACTTCCCTTCACTTAACAGACCGCTGCAGAAGATCTTTCCTTCCAACAGCCATCACCATCTACAATAACTCTTTGAAGAATTAATGAGTTACACCAAAATTTAATTTTCCATTGGGATTAATAAAGTGGTTTTGAATTAGAATTGAATTTGAATTTGAAAAAAACTGCATGAAACAAGTGTGAATAATAATCTAAACCAGTGGTTCTTAACCTTTTTTGAGGTACCAACCGAACCCATCAGTTTCATATGTGCATTCACCGAACCCTTCTTTAGTGATAAATAATTATTTTTTTTTTTTCAAAATTCAAGACATAGGTATATGTTTTTTTGCTGTTGCACAAAATCAAAATGAGCCGTGCATGAACGTCACCTTGCTCAAAGAACAAAACCATGAACTCACAGCAAATTACAGTATTACTTTATTCTGGCTCCCCAAAAAATATTTCGGCCCCATAAAAAAATTTCAGCCCCAAAAAATATGTTTTTACTATTTTACCAATTAATAATAAATTTGGATTTTTTTGAAGAATTTAGCATTTTTAAGAACTTAATTCTTTTTTTTAAATTTTTTTATTTAATTTGTTTCTTGTCGTTTTGAATCCACAAAATACTTTTTGGGGCCAGAATAAAGCATTGCACAAATTACATACCTGCAAATCAGTGTGACTTCTGCTGTTGTTTTTGGGAGACCAGTTCAGAGAGGCATGGCTTCACCTTGGCAAGTGCATCTTCACATCAAAGTTTGTTCATTTTCTTCTTTTTGTGCTCGACATATTTAGTATGGATTAAAATATTGAGAAAGAAACCACTCGACATACAACTACGACAGCCGTTGAATACTGCGTGCACTAAATTCCCTGCAGCAATGATTGGCCAAGCAATGTCACGTGATCCTCTGCAGCAAGTGATGGCCAAGCGGGGTGTGTCGTCACGACTTTACACAAGTGTGTCTTTACCTCCACGGCAGAGGCTCCGCCGAACCCCTGAGACCGACTCATGGAACCCCTAGGGTTCGATCGAACCCAGGTTAAGAACCACTGATCTAAACTGTAGTGACGTTTCATAAATCATTTAAAAGTTTCACAAATCCCAAACATGGATTAAAATATTCTGCTATTAGAGCAGTATAATCTAGTCCAGGTTTGGAGGGTCGAGGTGTTGTGGTTTTGGATTTACAGGAGTTCTAATATGAGCTAGATGCAAAAAGGGTAAAAATAGCATTTTATTGAAGTTTCACAAATCAGAAAAAGGTTTCACAAATCACAAACATGGTTCTAAATATTCTGCTATTAGTTGAGAATAATTTAGTCCAGGTTTGAAGAGTTTAGGTGTTGTAGTTTTGGCATTAGAGCAGTTATTCTATGACAGAGAACCAAAAAAGTGGTGAAATCAACCTTTATTGAAGTTTCACAAATCAGAAAAAGACTTCACAAATCACAAACATGGTTATAGATATTCTGCTATTAGAGCAGAATAATTTAGTCCAGGTTTGAAGTGTCTAAGTGTTGTAGTTTTGGAATTAGAGCAGATCTTGTGTGACCAAGACCAAAAAAAGGGAGAAATCAACCTTTATTGAAGTTCATAAGTTTCACAAAATTTTTTTTTTGAAAGTTTGTGAAAGTTTCACAAATCATAAACATGGTTATAAATATTCTGCTGTTAGAGCAGAATAATCCAGTCCAAGTTTTAAGAGTCTAGATGTTGTGGTTTTTATACTAGAGTCGATGATGCAGATGGTAGTGAAAAATTAGGTGGAATCACCCTTTAGCCATTTCCCAAATCAGAAGCTAGAATTGGAAATCAACTTCAGCTTCGTGTCAAACATTAGAACATTTTCATATTCATTAGAAAAGTAGCTGCGTATTCCTTTGTGGGATGTTAAACGCTTATCCCTGAGCTGTCTGCTGATTGGGCTTCATGACGCCGTTTGTTCATTAACAACATTAACAGAACAGCTTAATTTATACTGATACCAAACTACTCTTTATTTGGTTCCTCTAGCAGCACTTTGGTTTGCTGTACTCTGTTGAAGAGTGTCAGAGTAATTTTGTCTTTTATTTTTTTATCTGTAAAAGACTGGAAAAGCCATATATTACGTTGATTCCACTTCAACTTACCCAATAAAATACATTGAAATATATGGTCATAATGTGGCAAAATGTGGAAAAGTTTTTGAGCTGTGTAGTTTGGTTTTTATTCATCTGGATAAAAACTGATGTAATTCTGTTTCCTTTTAACAAGGTGTTTTATATCGCCATATTAGACAATTTTCTTTTTTGTTGCTTTATTTGACCTTAAGCTCTACTGCAGCATGCTAAACCCGTCCAATGCCATCTGGCAGATCCATTACCTTTTACAGTTCACTACAATCTGATAGGCAAACAGCTCCATCCCTCCTTTCATCCCTCTCTTCTTTATATCTCTCTCTCTCTTTACGTCCTTTATGGACGCGGCCTGGAAAATCGCCCCTCTATTCGTCTTCTTCCCAGATTAAATGTCCGATGCGACTCGCCGTTCCCTCGCTTTCTTTACCGTCTCCTGGCCAGCCGAACCGCAGCCATTTGCCTCTGCTTTATGGCCGCCGTCACATCCTGGATCGATGCGCTCTGCCCGCGGACGCGCCGTAAGCCGCCGGGCTGTGCGTCCCTTCTCGTTGTGGTTTATACCAGACTGTGTCAGCCGTCGGTCTGCTGGCATTAAGGAGACAATTACGGGTATCTCTCATGATAATCATACAAGTGCTCTTCCCCATACTCGGCACCATTGCTCAGGCAGGGGCAGCGATGATTGATTTGGGCAATTTGTTCTGCTGATTACAAGCGGCATGGAACCACGGCACCGCCACCTCTCGCGCTACTCTTCATCCGACATACACACATGCATACACACATAAAAACACCCTCTCGCTTTATTTCAAGCCTCCTTCTCGCGGCGCTAGCATGAAGAAGGCATATAAAAAGTTGATATATGTTGGACAACACAACACTCCAAGGTTGAGGCTCTCTTTATGGGAGAAGGGCCTATTCAAAGCACCTTCAGGCTATGTTCTCCTCACCATGTCTGTACCTGCTGTACAGACATGGTGCTTACAGGGTCGGCCCAAGCCTTTTTGGGACCTAAGCAGAATTTCATTTGGGCCCCTATAGCAACCAGATCCTTCTCATTCCTAAGCTACTCTGTGTGTGTAACATACCTGCTATCATTAGCATTAGCATCATCTGTAATTAGCTTACATGGTACCTGTGTTATTATGGCTGTTGATTTTAACGTTACAGGGGTAGCAAACTAAGAAAATTGAATTTTGAACTGCAGAGTGGTATTTAAATGAGCCGTATTATTTTAATTATTTAAAAGTAACATCAGCTGATAAGCACTGGATTTAAAGTAAACAAGTTAAATAGGTTGATCTACTGTATTTCCCCAACAGGAAATGATTAGCATTTTATTTTTGTAAGACCTATAAACATAATACTGCAATAGTTTTTCCATATGTAATAGCATTTAGTTTGTATTACTCAGTGTTGTTTTAAGTATATATATATATATTTATTTATTTTTTTTTTATTATTATTATTATTATTATTATCATGCTGGCCTGGTGCTCTTGGTGCCCCCTGGTGGTGTGGGGATTCTAAGCAGCTGCTTGACTCTCATATGCTTTTTGCCGGCTCTGTGTGTGTATATGTCTGTGTGTGTCAAGTTTGTTCTGTTTCTAACCTGCTGTTTCTCTACTCAGCCTTTTATGCCACAGCCAGCTTTTGGGATGAGTCTGGATCTGGTAAAACTGGACCATTTTCCCCGTTTGCCTTCTTTTCTGCCATATTTCCACTCTTTACCTTGTCCTCCTCCACTTCCTTTTCCCCTCTGGGGTCGGTCAGCAGCTCCCTCACTAACACCACCCACATTGTCAAACACACACAAACTCATGATCCATCACTCACCCTGACCTGGCACTGCCCCAGAAACCAGCAGCACCATGTGAAGGCAGAGGCTATGATGGGAAAAGCTGCATGCACTTTAAATGTCTCACCTCATCTCTTTCTGCCTGCAGCCACCATGAAGTTCTCAGGCTTCCTGCACCTCGACCAGGTGGATGACCAGGAGATTTTCTACACCCCTGAGATGGAGGACCCCAAGTCTGAGCTGTTTGGAGAGACAGCCCGCAGCATAGAGAGCGCCGTAAGTCCAAAAGCAGCTGTTTGTATTCAGGGTTTTGGCCAGGTAGCATTTCTAACTGATTTGGAGCGGATTTGCACCGTTGACTTTTTATCATCTGTTTTTGGATAAACTCTTCTGCTAGTGTAAGCAGTTTCCCTGAACTGTATCCGGTTTAACTTCACTTCTTAATCTCTTGTAATGTGGTTTATTCAAAAAACAAAGTGACTATGTGAAGATAAAACGTCTAACATACAGAAAAAACTCATTTCAATCAAATATTTCAGCACTCCAAAACAATATTTTTAGTTATTTTTGTTGATTTTCAACTTTTTACACAGAGAGTTTTTATTTGGGTGAAAGGGCTCTCCACCCAGGGCATAATGATTTGGACACGCCAGAAAAATGTTTAAAAATCTGAAA
Source organism: Alfaro cultratus (assembly GCA_903066825.1). Classification (NCBI taxonomy): domain Eukaryota; kingdom Metazoa; phylum Chordata; class Actinopteri; order Cyprinodontiformes; family Poeciliidae; genus Alfaro; species Alfaro cultratus. Next base: position 20,525 of record CAEFZX010021971.1, on the reverse strand, counting down.
TATTTGGACCAGATAATCCAAAATTAATCAGAGACTCTGTAAAACACAAATTCTATTTCTAAATGTGTATTCTAACTGTGGAAACACAGAAAAGGAACATTTTCATTGTTCCTTAAGGTTATTTGGGACCACTTAGAATTAGAAAAACAGTTAAACTGTACAATAAAGAGCTGGACTAGAGTGTTCCTATGCTGACCACTGTTGTGAAACATTAGATCAGCATGTCAAGAAAAATAAAATTTTCAGTTTTCTTACTTCAGATTCACTAAATTGTGATAATACTTAAGCAGATCAAACTTGGAATTTTAATATTTTACAGTGCTTCCACTGTGTTACATACATATATATATATATATATATATATATATATATACATATATATATATATATATATATGTGTATATATATAAGTTACGACATATATACGTATATATGCCGTAACTTGGCACCATTGGTGTGTTATGACTCGTCTAGGGTGGCCAGATCATAACATGGAGGATCCATCCTCTTCAGATCTCAAGCAGCCGACACACACAAAGATGGACATTTTATAATGTTCTTTATTTTAAAAAAAATTCTTTTTGACTGAGATGTTACAACAGGTGGAGTGCATGGCTTCAGAGTGAGCTATGCTGCCAAAAACATTAAAAAAAGGAAACTATCTGAATGTTAACCAGAACTTATCTATTTGAAAATAAATAAACCAAATGACAAACACTTACCTGCATAATTAAGAAAAACATGAGAAAACTAAACGGCAGCATAAACGGCCGCTCAATCCTGCAAAGTCCAAGAACTTTTACAAGGTGTTGAACAGGCAAACAGTGTGGCTGGTGGAGATGATCTGAGGATGGATGGCAGGAAGTCTACGTCAGCAGCTTTTATGTGCGTCACCTCCAAGAGGCCACCAATTGGACGTCTCCGTCGTCTTCTGGTAGCCAATCAGGAATGGACACCTGCACTCTCATGTTTGCATGATTAAATTTACGACCCCAGTCGTAACAGGTGGAAAAAGCTGTTTTTGTTTAGGTTAAAAAAACAAAATCAAATCTCATTTTTAAAAGTTTTCTTTATAGAATGGGCCCTGCGGTGTGTGTGTGTGTGTGTGTGTGTGTGTGTCTGTGCGACCACTGTGTTTCACTTTCCAAGTGACCATTTTTAGATTGTCAGTGTCTACAGAAAAAGCAAACATGAGTTAAATTCAGCAGGTAACATGCACGATGACGGGTTTTAGAAGAAAAAAAACCTGTCCTTGTTCTGAGCTGGTTCAGCTACCCTCAAGTGTCCAAACTGTCACTGAGGCCACAGGCAGAAGGAAAAAACAAAGACTTTGTTGCAAATGTTTTGTTTTCCAAGAATGTTCTTGTCAAAAGGCCAAAAGCCTCTGAAACAAGATTCAAAGCGCCTCGACACAATAAAGCTCCTCGCGGAGCTGCTTTCTAATCCAATTCCTTCCGTTCTTTCAGGCAGGTATCACAGCGCATATTACAGACTTGACACCTCTGAAGCTGCTGAGTAATATTCTGCCACGCTCAGCTGAAGCAATTTTTCTGCTCCGATACATCTGATATAAAATAACAATAACAAAAAAAGGACAGGGGAAAAAGAAAGAAAATGCATTTGGTCAGAGGACATACATCAAAGGACATGCCCTGCCTGATATTTAGTTTTTAATAAAAAAAGAGCACAGTGGCAATCTGTTACATCAGCTGATCTGTGCTGAAGATTATGTACAGCAATTGAACCCCATTTTTTAAGACCAAAGTAGGTGGGGGAAAAAAGAACCACAGGCTTTTTACAGCATCTCGGTTTATTTCTGCTATTCTTCTCATATTTTTCCTCTTCTGAATATTACTTTACTGCATATAGATGATTAATTAGAAAAATCTTTGGCAATGTTTGTATGAAGAGACGCTTTTCAAGCTTAATAAGACCCCAACTGGAAGAAAAACCAACATCTCTGCAGAATTATGCAGTTGCTTGCCAAACAAATTTACAATACCCAAAAGCGGTTTTCCATGTGAGATTAATTAGGCTTTTTCTGCTTTTTATAAAAATTCAAACATTATTTTGGATAAATCCGAGCATCGTGCAGTTGGATAGTCATGCTGTTAGCAAGCTGAGCCAGACAGCCACCATAATCACAGTTTGGCCACTGACTTCCTCCACTGTCCTTTTCCTCTGTGACGATCTGGGGCCTCACTCCTCCCATGAAATGGGAACCTGTGTGTAGGGGTGTGTGTGTGTCCGTATGTGCTGTTCACATGTACCAGCTGCTAAATCAGTGTCACCAGCCCCCACTGGAACCTAATCTGCTGCCTCACAGCGGTGTGTGCGTGTGTGTGTGTGTGTGCTTGTTAACAGTCTCAGCCTGTGGGTCTCTTGAAGCCCTGTGTGCTACTCAACAACATCCAACGCCCTCCTCTACATCTTGCAGGACGACCACTGAGCACACACTATACTTACACAAATGGACTTAGTGCTAGCAGAAGGCGTTCAAAGTCACAAAGTGGCTCTTTACTTGAAAAGAGTCAAGCTGTGGCACAGCTCTTTAAAAAACATGAGAATGTGCTTTTTCAGAGATAAATTAAAACGTTTGTGAGGAGGACAGGAGTGAAGTGAGTACTGAGGGGAAGTTTGTGTAAACTGACTCCATCGCTAATCCAGCTTTGGAGGGTTTTACTGCCTAATTTGCTGTCACACCTTCACAAATCTGAGGAGTTTAGTGTTTGCAGAAAATATTCTTGAGCGTGCTCAACAAGATCAGCAAAGTGTTCCTAATCGGCAGTGCGAGGGGACTGCCAGTTTAAGTGACATTACTGACAGGGTAGAAATAAGATCAATAAACTTTAGTGATGCATTTATTCATCACTAAAGCTCAACAGCTCATCAGCTGGAGCAAAATGTGCTTCGTATATTAAATTGTGTTGCTGTATTCAGTCATGGGCTTGTATTAGGTTTAAATGGATCAGGTTGGGGTAAAAATAGCCCATTTTGACTAGTAATTAATATTATGAAGAGATTTAAACAAAAGATGGAAAATGCATTATATAACTATTTGTGTTTGTAACAGAAATGCAATAATTGTTATGAGTGCTGTAAATGTTGTTAATTGATACAGATATAATAAAGTTGTTGTTTTGATTTTGATAATAAACTTAAGCAAATATACAGAATAACATCTCACTATAACTAGCCGTGGTTTTCTGGTAGTAATTACATGAAGAATGACTCTCTAGCCTTTCCCTGTTCCGCTCTTTACAGAATAACAAAGGTACAAAAACCTCATTTTAGCAGTTTCGTTAATTAAGCCTGAGCAGCGAAGCGCTGGCGCAGGGCCTATTGAAATCGATTTTTTATTTTTTTATCCGCCACTTTACATGGCCTTTTTGAGGCTTTATCATATTCAAAAACTCACCAAACATGACCCAAAATTGTCCCCTGAGGAAAATTTTCGGATTCTGGTGGAATCGCACATGGACGTGGCCAAACTGCCCTAAAGCGCCCCCTAACGTGAGATAGGGGAAACCGTACGTCGTAGAGATCTGAAAGTCGGTACGTATATAGATCCCCCCGAATCAAGAAAAAAAGTCTCTTGGAGGTACCCCCTAAAATGCACAGGGAAGCGGCCATTGTGGGTCAAAGGTCAGATTTTGGCTCTTTTTCACTATTTCTCACGTCAAACTTTATCGAACTCCTCCTAGAGATTTTGACCTATCGGGTTCATTCTTGGTCAGAATGCAGTTAAGGCATGGGGGTTTAAAAAGTTATCGAAAAAATTGACTTTTCGTATATCTTCGGGGGTGTGGCAGAGCGCCGAACTTGGTGTACTCGCCAAAACAAACGAAACGCTATAACTTTCAGATAACACGGTCAATAGGCATCAAACTTGGCATGAGTGATCCTGGTTGGATCCCTGACAATCCTATGTTGTCATAGTCTCACGTCTTCTAAGCCCCGCCCCCTCAGGACAGGAAGTGATTTTTTTTTACTTGGAAAGTTCCATCTCTGGCTCTCTTGACCTAATCAAGATGATCTTGTGTCAGATGGCAGATAATAAGTTGGTCTCACTTGCTTTAAAGCGACAAGAGTTTTCAGCGGAGGGCGTGGCCGTGGAGGGCGTGGCCATAGCTGTGCGGCGTAGTGACAGGTCACGCCACTGCCATACGTTTGGCTCTAGATTCCTCATGTTTCGACCGAGCTGGATCAAACTCACTGAGATCGATCCTTGTCCATCCCTTGAAAGGAATCCAGTGCAATATTAGGTGGGCGTGGCCTAATTCCTCCACAGTGCCCCGTAGGATATTTTAAAAAATCAGCCCCCAGCCATTCTTTATCCCAGAATTATGAAACTTGATACACATGTGTATCATGTCAGGACCTACAAAAAAAGTCTCTTGGAGCCATAGTCCAAACCTAACAGGAAGTCAGCCATTTTGAATCAAAGCAGCATTTTGATTCAATGCTGATTTGAATCAAAAGCAGCATTGATTCAAAGCAACGCTGAATCAAGCAATGCAAGATACTTGTCCTCAGATACTGTAGGACGAGTATCTGAGCAAACTTATCCTACAGCTTTTGAGATCCAGGGTTCAAACTCAGTCAGCACAGTCTTGAGGCATTGAGGGTTGAAAGTTATCAAAGGGATTTTCCTATGTCAAGTAATGAGTAATGTAAGTAGAATGCATTTCCATTTACAGAGTCCTCTATGAATGTTAGTTGTAGATAGCAGTTATGCTAAAGTACCTATCTGAAAACACATCTGACTTCTAAACATTCACAAATTAATGTATCTTTCTGTATGAGGGGAATTTGTTTTTAAATCACAGCAATGTATGGGAACCTTCATTGTAAACAGATGAATTAGCCATTAGCTGAACAGGCTAGCTTTTGTTAGCACCTTAGCATTCGATGTACTGTAGATTAAAAATTCATGAGATTAGGATAATAGAGACTTTTTTCTTTGTTTTCATTTTGTGTTACCTGGACAATAAGTATAAGTGTAATACATATTGGCATATTTATACTTACAAATATTTTTCATCTTTTAGAATAAAATTTGCAAAGTTTTCAGTTTATTTTGAAGATTTGGGGCTAAAGGAGAGCTTATTATGAAAGTTAGCTTTAAAAAAAATAGCTAGTCTCTTTGAGTTGCCCAGCCTGTTACATTGTACATGCCGAGTCATTGTAGGAAAAACCAATCAGAATGTCAAGGTAGCTTGGCATTTATCTTTGCTGCTCCTGGAAACCTGCTCCTAAAGTTAATGTCACTTCAGCCAGCTAAATGTCAATTTGTGCTCCCACACCCAGTGGCCTTCTTCCCTGCAAACCAATTTGAGAGGCAGTCTTTTTTCTTTCCAGATAGTGAACAGTTTTGTGGAATTAAAGTGTGGAGCTCATTACTGTCCTCATTTATCATCTGTTGTCTCCATCTGTCTTTAAGCTGCTCTCGTTTTCTGCGTAACAGCTCAATGAGATGTTCAGGAAGTCACAGGTGCACAAGGACTTCATGGGAGTTCGAGTACGTCAACTGGCTCCAAGCGGCTCCATTATGGCACTCGTGGAGGCCCATTTCAGACCTGGTGAGAAAATTACATGTGCAAAACACAACACACTCAAAATAGGAAGAGAAAGGGGAAACATTTATTTTTTTTTTTTTATGAAAGCATAATCTTTCTACACATTTCATTTATTTAAAAAATAATTAGCTTTTCATGATTCAGCTGTTCTGGGACCTAAATTTAGATTTTTCTTTACTACATATCAAATTGCAGCCACCAAAACTTTTGCATTTTTTCTTCCATCCTTTTGTCTTAGTCGTTAGTTTTCCCAGTTTACCAATAATCCTCACACAAATGTAAATAATAAGTGTACACTGGCCTAAATACAATCAGCTGACTCCATGAAGATCAGGCAAACAAAACGAAGAGCCGACGTTTTGGAAAAAATCCAAACTGTCTTTCTGAATAATGAGTTGTTGATTTGGTCTGTTTGGGTCAGTTTTTCAGAAACTGACCCAAACAGTACCTCAATAAGCTTAAGGTAAATAGCTTTACCCCATAAATAGAAATGGGGGACAGACAACAATGCAGTGATCATAAAAGCAGCTGAATGATTTATTACAGATGAAACTGGTGATTATAACAGAGACGTTTGTCCTGTTTTATAAAACCTCCTCCATACATACCTTACTCTGCAGCCTGTTGGTTGTAACACATGGCCACCACGATGTGGTCATCTGCTACCTTAGATCAAAGTTTTAAATCTGAAAACAAAACATTTACCTGCACTCAGCTCCAAACCAGAAGAATCCAAAATGAAGGTTTACCCGCTCCAGCTGAGCCCATCATTCAGCAGGAGGAAGAGTTGAAAAGCTTCATAAAAGCTTTTTTTTATGAATTTATACTTTAAATTCACTTCTTTGCTTTGTCTTCTTAAGTCATCAAGTTAATATTTAGAATATGACAGAATCTCAAACATTTTTCTGACTCTGAACACGACATCCTCCACAATGACTCATGCTACTCCATGATGAGAACACACTCAGCCCAGCATGTCCTCAACCTCTGAATATTCCAGAGGTGTGCCGATGGATTGGCCACCGATCATAAGATCATAATCGGCTGATTTCTGTGAAAAAGTGTATGATCAGTGATCGCCGATCACAGTCTCTCACACAAAGGGATCACCTGTATATCACTTCACAGCCTGCCTATGCAGCTTATCTCCTCTTTCTTCACACTGCGCAAGTGCACGGCAGCTAATTCTGTCGTGTGAAACTTTAACGTGCAGAGTGAATGGGGAAATTTGCGTGTTGCCCCGGAAAATTACCTCGAGGGCGAAGCATGTCAAAATGTATGAACACAACGAATATAACATGGCATTTAAAAAACAAGCACTTGACGGAGTTTGGCTATTTCGAGGCTCACTGCAGGAAAAACGACAGGCAAAGCAGCGCACAACTACCGACACTCACCCGGATTAGCATGATGGTCAGAAAGCTAAACAAATAACCCCAAAAATGATTTAAATCAACGAGCTAGCTGTTCTGCTGGTTCTGCTCCCGCTGTTGGACCGCCGCTACACGCTACTGGTAGTTTCTGCTCCACCAGATAGTGAACTCTGCTTAAAGCTGCAGCATGTAACTTAAACTAACATAAGATTTTACATATGTATTAAAACGTTCGCTATGTTCTAAAATAAGATGGATAATCTCTGAAAAAAAGGATCTCTTCTGCCTCCTCCGTGTGTTCTGCAGAATTACTCAGCTCGGTCAGAAACAACCAATCAGAAGCAGCATTACTCAGCTAGCCGTGCTCACAGGAAGTTTTGATTTAGTAACTAAGGATTGTTTATTTCAATGTAACCTGCATTTGACTTTGAATGAATGTTTCTTTTTTACTTGACATGATTTGATATAGAAAGTGTTGTGAGATTTATTTGACTCATGTATAATTTAACAGTAAGACAGAGAGTCTTACTGTTGAATATTGTTTTACTGATTGCAGGTTTTTCAGTTGTCATTTTGACAGAATAGCTGCTGTATTGTGCCTGCAAGTACTTTGCATGTTTTGTGTCTAAATTAGGTGAATTTATTACCAGATAATTTGTTTTAAATTTGCCAGATCACATAGTGAGCATTTATACATAACACAAAAAAAGAACAGCCAATCCAGGTGATGGGCAATGATCGGTGATCTGCCCTCATGAGTGATCGGTATCGGAATTGGCAGCAAAAAACCTGATCGGAGCCTCCCTAATTATGATATAACTGATTGATTTTTACTATCATTTAAAACTGATGGCTGATTGAATCTGGACTTTGGTGGCCTGCTAGGACTATGGGCTCTTTTCACATGATACTGTAAACAGCAAACGGTTTTGTTTTAGTTGGTTTACTTCTTGAGACAATATGTAAATTATAAATTTTATTTAGATATAAATATGTCATTTTCTATTTTATTTTTGGTAGGCTCCACTAACAGTTTTTTTTTTATTGATTAGATATTCAAGGAGCGTATCAGTCACAACTGATAAATTGTCCCATAAATTATTGCAATAAACATGAATATTGTTGTGAAAGTGGAAGACATTTGAAATACCTGAAATAAATAAAACAAAACAGCAAACAAATGAGTTATGAAGTCTCTGTAAACAAACCTGTCCTTCAGAAAAAGGGTCTATCTGAGAGCAGAGCAGCAGACTGAAGACTTTATTAATATTATGGTTATTGGGAGAGAGAAAGAAAAGAGAAATGCAATAAATCATGCAAATGGAAATTACTGAGCTTGTTTTAATTTATCATGCGATTAATTAATTTTTTGCTTATTGCGACAGGCCTAATCATTGTTTACTTATTTATTTTTGATCTCATATAAAACTAAACCTGTATTTTTACCTCTTTAGTAAATGTAAACTCACTCAGTGATTTAGACTTTCTTGTCTTATAGGAACTTTGGATAATTTATGATCAAATCTCAGTTCCTCTTTCTGTTGATTCAGAAAACATTTAAAAACAAGTGTTTGGCTTTTTTTCTCCTACAAATATAATTTGATCTCAGATCGTTGTAGATACATCATAACTGGGTGTTTTATCGACCGTCTGCAGCAAACAAAACCAAGTCTTCCTCCCTTCTCCTTCCTCTATTTTTTTATGGCCAACATTTAGCGTCCTTCATACCCTTCACACGTCTCCCCTCCACGTCTTGTAAAACAAACATCTGCAGCGAGCATTATGAGAGCGATTCATCTGGAAAAAAAAGAAAGTGAAACCAGCGGCGAATGGAGGACAAGTGGTCCGCAGAGACCCTCCACCTGTCACACACAGGGCTGTTTGATATATTCACGGTAGCATTAAAAGAGCTGAAGTCCTGTGTTTGCAGCGATCCTCAGAGGCCATGTCCTGAACGCCTGAACCTTTTCTTTATCGTAGATACGCGATACAACGTGGAGGATATCGAGGGAGCGCTGCTGAAACAGCTGAAGGCTTCCAAAGACACCAGCATCTCTGTAAAGAAGCCAACGGCAGAGAATATTCGCTTCACTAATTATGGTAATGTGATGTAGACTTAACAGCAAAGTGGAAGGATTTAGAAAAAGAAAGAGGGAATTACTGTAACTTTTTCATGAGGTAGCTAACTGAAGGTTTTCTTAAACTGAAAATCTTAAGCTCTACATGTTTAAACTGTCATTTTTCCAACAGGTCTGTCCACCATCCCACTGTTTACCACCACCACCACCACCGCTGCTGCTGCCGTCACCACGGCCTCCCCCGTCCCCACATCCAGGCCTCATTCCCCCTATTTCACACGCCGCCCACCGGGAACCACCCGCCGGCCGGCTAGCTCCAGACGGACCACCACCACCCAGGCTCCGCCCACCAAAACCCTGCGTAGCACCTCAGCGCCGCTCGCTACGACCGGGCGGCCCAAAACCCAAAAGCCCTGCGACTCCAACCCGTGCCTCAACGGGGGAACCTGCGAGAACGACGGTGACGACTTCAGCTGCAAGTGCCTGGCTGGACGAGGAGGGGCAGTGTGTGAGAAATGTGAGCTATGTTTTTCATCTTCTGTTCTGGTTTACTTTCCTTATTTATTATTAGACTTAAAGCAGAAGTTTCAGGGTCTGCTGCCACTTTAAATTCATGAAACAGCCAGATCAGAGCACACTGAAGGCAAACATCTCAGAGAGATTTAAAGTCCTTCCATTGTATAAATCACTCTTTTCAGGCATTGTAAAGGATCATCTTTGGAAACTTTATCCGTTAGTGCTTCAGTGTGTAAATAAAGCAGCAAAAACATTTTAATGCAATGTAAAATATTTAAGGTTAGATAAAAAGCTAAGCTGCAAGAAAAACAGAAAACAGCACTGCCTTCTTAAAGCATTCATGTTCTTCAAGCTGTTGGAGTTACCTATTATTTGTTTTATCATTTAGAATTTTGTTAAAATTTATATTACTTTATACTTTTGGTGATTTAGAAGGTACATTTTTAGGTTAATTGGTTTTTTTTAAACTTTTTTTGGGGCTTGTTTTATTAACTAAGTTGGACAGGAAGAACAGTGGGTCCATTTCTATAAGTATAGACTGGTTTAGTCCTAGCATGCACTGGGTTGAGCCCAGTAAATGCTGAGAAAAATAAACCATAAAAAACAAACTTCCAGTGTTTTGGACATTGGACATTTTTAGCCTGTGTATAAATCATCACCACAGAGCAGCAGAGGCTTATTGATTGGATTTTTAATGGGATTTTTGGTTTGATAAAAATCTCCACGACACAAGATAACACATAAAAATAGAAATTTCCTCTAGTGTGGGGAAATTCACAAAATTATAAAAGTATGACAATATATAAATGAGTAGGATTTTATTTATAATTACAAAATGTGCACATACATGTATGTATATGTGCATTAAAAATAACAGGTTCTTACAATAACAGAAAATAGAGATGTAGATGGTTATTGAGTCAGTTTGGAGCACAGATGGCAGGAAGGATCTGCTCTATTGCTCCTTTAGGACGCGGCCGTCTGTCCTGACTGTCAATCAGAGTGCCCTTAGTCGCCTGCGGAAGAGTTCCAGGTGTGAATAGTTCAGTACCGTGGCTGTTCTGCCGGGTGCTGTGAGTGAAGGTGACACCCTGAGTGGCGGTGGAAGTGATGGTTCCATTTACTGCTGGATTATGGAGGTGAAATGTTAAGTGGTCACAGCTGTGGATTTATTGGGCGATTTAGAGCTTTACAAATTAACACCACAGAACCGAACATCAGGTTTGTACATGTACGTATAGGTTTTAAATCAAGTTAAAAATAAAAACGGCATGTTTAGTCAGACACAGGATGTTCCCTCTGCTGGCTGGACTTCATCTCCAGTGATTCAGACAGTTTCACCATCCCAGATATGTGCAGCCACTGAGCTGCTGCTCACCACCAGTAAGCCAAATCCAGAAAGCTCTGCAGAGAAAAATCATCAATCAGCCAAAACTTGTTCAGAAACTCTTTTCATTTCTTCCCCGCTTTGGGATTTTGGGCTTGCAACGCAGCGACCTCGCACAGCTGCATCTTCATGTAATTGACACTAATTGCTTTGATGGGTTTTAGATGATGAGAATTACTTTGTGCCTTTGAGTTAATGTGGCTAACTGAAATCACAAACACCCACAAGCTGCATGCATTGGCTGCACACCGGCTCGATCAAGTCATTAGGACAGGAGGAGATCGTAGAGACGGACAGAAAAGACGAGATGGACGGAGGGGAAGGGTGACGGAAACATAACCTGCTTCTATTAAACAAAAAAACGTTTCCTCTTTGTGATTTGATAAAGAGGAGGTGGTTCATCATGGCCACTTATGTTAATTATGCACTTTTGGCTCCTCTTAAATATTAGTCCCTAAAAAGTCTTAAAACATCTTAAATGTATGTACTGAATATTAAATGTAATTTTAAAATGTCTCATTGAAATATATATTCAATTTATTGAAAAAAAAAGTTAATTGTATTGAGATCCCCATTAGCATCAGCAGGATGCAAAATTAACTTTTCTTCCTGGTGTCAGTTTACATTAAAAATACATTTACAAAACATCATTTTATAGATGATGTATTAAAATAACACCTTCTGTGTTCCGTCACTTTTAAAGAAAAGCAGACGTTAGATATTTTAGATTTCCCTTGTACAAAAATATATCAGCTGGATTATGGATTATGGTTAATCAAAGGTCTTAAACTGTGTTGTGGCAGGAATATGTAACATCATATACTACATAGTTTTCTCTTTTTTTCCCTCAAGGGATTTTACTGCTATGCAAAACTTTGAGTTGCATGCCGACATCTTCGCTACGGTCTGAGTGGTAGCTAGCTGCTAATATACTCTTCCCAGTTAGTAATAGTTATTCATATTGCTAATAGAAAAGCTTGCTAAAGTTTACTAGGTAAGATAACAGTAAAGGGTAAATCTAGCTTTTTTATGTCCATCATGTATAAGTTACCAGTTGTTCAACTTTTCCTTTGGCTCACTTCTGTTGCCAATCAATAGGATTGGTTTATTTGTGATTTTGTAATCGTGCAGGTCTTAAATTTCATTCCTAATGGTCTTTAAAAGTCTTAAATTTGAGTTAGTGAAATCTGCAGAAGCCCTGTGTTAGATGGAGTATGCAGTAACAAAGTATTGACAGCAGTGACTTGTGATTTTGTCCGCAGCCATCAGGTACTTCATCCCATCATTTGGTGGCCAGTCTTTCCTGGCCTTCCCGACAATGAGCGCGTATCACACTGTCCGCATCGCTATGGAGTTCAGAGCGTCCGAGATGAACGGCCTGCTGCTCTACAATGGCCAAATGAAGAAGAAAGACTTCATCTCTCTGGCTCTGGTCAACAGCAGGGTGGAGCTCAAGTGAGTGCAGGACGTTTATCGATTCTGTTGGATTGAATTTAATACGGGGTTTCGTCCTCCTCCATCCATTCTTATCGCAAAAAACCGTGATGAAACATTAATGATCCCCATGAGGGAAGGAGGTCATTGCAGCAGCAGCTGGGAGGCGCCGTAAATAAAAGCAAAACAGAGGGCTGAGGATAATGAGGCAAATAATTACAGCGAGTAAACATGTAGAAAACAGCAGAGCCAGGAAATAAATAAAGATAAGGAGACTTCTGGGCAATTTGTAGGTTAAAGTCAGACATTCAGAAACAAATCTGAGCAGTCTGAACACATGAGGCTACTTGGATTCCTGAAATGGATCTGGAGCACATGTAATGTTACTGTATTTACATACAGCTGCAGTGATTCCATATATCCTCCAAACAGTGCAGTCAGAATTTATTGGGTGTTAAGTTTGAAATAAGCATTTCATCCGTGCAACTTGACTCAATTGCAAAGGAACAAACTTTTTCTGATAATTAAATTTTAATAGGTAGAACCAACCAGAAACCCAGAAACATCGCCTCATATATAAACTTTGAGTGAACTTAGTGTTTAATCCACAAGCAAAACAGGAACGAACTGGAAGAGAAACCTTTGCTGGTGAACAAAAAGACTCATCAGCAGTTTTGTCTCATCCTGCTTCACAAAGCTTCAGACTCGTCTCCGGTTTCCTCTATAAATCTGATGATTTGCTTCTGTTCAGCAGCTCCTCTGTGACTCTGAGTCTGTTCTGTCACTGATGAGCTTTCAGAAGCATTTACTGACCAGGGAAGCTGCTTCCTACTGGACATTTGATATAATGTGACAATTTTGACTTTGTTTCAGTGTGGGGAGTGATGCAGCCCACAGCATGATGGGTCCACCTCCTTGTTTGACTGTTGGGATACTGTGTCTCCGAGGGATCAAACACATATTTCACTTACTGGCATAATTGCTGAACAAACTGTAACTGAGCCCAGCTCATTGGAAATCATAATGTTGGTCAAAAAATCCTATTTCCTGTCAAACTGAGTTCACTTTTCAGTTTTTCAAAAATTCAACTATAAGCTGTTTGTGTCCGACTGGAGGTAAAAATATGTCTCATAACCCATTTCAATAGATTTATTGTTAATTTGTCTCCAGATGTCTCTTTTGCTCCTGAATATTCATAGGTCTGCATCTAGTCACCTAACAACCAAAGAATATTATGGATCAGTCAGAAAATAAGTAGAAAAACTGAAAATGTGACAGTCTGGACCAGTTAAATTTGATCTCTTTATAGGAAAATAATGTTGGCTTTGTATGTAACTGTTTATTTTTTGCAGTAAAGGTTTTAAAAATATGTTGTAACATTGTTCTACCAAGAAAAGTCTTTCACACAATGATAGCCATAACGTTTGACCCAAAATGTACCATCTGAAAGACAATTCTACCAAATACCAGGAAACAGAAGAAATATTGGTAAGGGTTACATGCATTTTTATACAGTAGATGAAAACATCTGGTTTCAAATGTGTGTTTTGCTGCTTTAACTTGCATATTTCCTGGTAACAAGCTGGCAAATTTAGTGCACCTCCTAATGCAGATTATCCAGAAAAGAAGTGAAGGTAAGGAGAGAAATGCACAGATCAGTGAGAAATAAAGTAGTTTGAAAGCAGGCAAAACAAGATGAGAGGAGAATAGAGGAGTTCTTTCAGCATTTTCTGTTTTCACCCTTTGACTGGAGCTGACGACGACCAATTCTGTCAAATTGGCCAATTTTCCTCTGAGAAACCAGTAGAAACACCAAGTGCTGTAATAATCCCAAAATTGTGTTAATAAAGACCATTTTGGAAAGCCAGCAACTTCTGAAGACAACTGACGAGACTAATTAAAGATTTGCCTGTATTCCAGCTCCATCAACCTCTCATGTATTTTAGATTTTAACACTCTGAGCTCGCTCCTCTCCTCCAGCCTGACCAGGCTGGTTCTGTATGTTGAAATGAAATCAATCGCAGAGCAAAAAGGAGATCATTACTCACCGCTGCTCTCAAAGAAAGCCTTAGCTCCAGAAATACAGCTGTGAGATTCCCACCCACAGCTTCACAAATCCGAGACGTGGGGAGAAGAACTAATTATTTGTGGCAGATAATTGCTCTCAGGTTGAGCTAATACTGCTGCATGTGTGGATGCAGACGCACGATGTCTAATCTCTGTGATGACAAGGCCTTTTCCCCAACAAAACATCGGTAGATTAAAGGTTGGGCTTTATTTCAGTTTGCTATATTTAGCTGGAAGTTTTTGTCTCATCCATGTCCGTTTAGGTCAAATTTATTTCTAAAACCCATTTCAGCAACAAGCCAATTGAAAGTGCTTTAAATCATAAAACATGATACAGCCACCAGTTATGAAACAAACTATAAACATTACATTTATTAAATGTCATCATTAATCAACAATACACATTAAATATGATGATCAATATCATCAAGACGCATCACATATGTTGATCAATGTTCCTCCTTCTGCTTCTTCATGTCTGGTTCTGTTACAGTAATCGATGCCACTAAAGATAAACATGGATGAGTTTCTCTGATGCTGAGACATTAGTCCTCTGATCCTGGAAATGTTCTTCAGATGGTAGGAGGCCCACTTTGGAACCGTCTTTATGTGGCTCTGAAGGTTCAGGTCAGAGGTCAGCCTGATCTCTAGTTTGCACCCGGAACAACTGAAGCTGACTCTAGATCAATAACTCTAAATCTATAATTCTAGATCGTTCCTCTTTAGATAATAAGTTCAGTTTCTTTTCAGCAGGAGGAAGTTGTGGCACATCCAGCTGTTCTCAGCATCTGTTCAGTGATTGGATGGGGTCAATGGTCAGGGTCAGATAACTAATCATCATCTGATCCGTCAGGTTCAACACTGGCTCAGGAACAGGCACCGTGATCAGTGAAGTCCAGATCAGCCAGGGTCGCTGGCACCAACTGGTGGTGACGCGCAGCCGGCGGATCGGCATGCTCAGCGTGGACGGCGAGCCGCACGTCCAAGGCGAAAGTCCCCATGGGACAGACGGCCTCAACCTGGACACCTCGCTGTTCATCGGAGGGGTGACGGATGATCTCAAGCAAGAGTAAGCTGCTGCTGCTACTGCAGCTGCTGAGCGTCTTGTAGTGGCGAGCAGCGCATCCATCCTGACTCGCTGTGTTTTCTGCTGCTCAGCGTCAGGGAGCGGACCGGGGTCACCGCAGGGCTGGTGGGCTGTATCCGCATGCTGGATGTCAACAACCGCATGCTCAACATCCAGGAGGCCAACGGAGACAGCCTGTTCGGCGTGGGTGTGGGCGAATGTGGGAACAACCCCTGCCAGCCGAACCCCTGCAAGAATGGAGCTGAGTGCCAGGTCAAGGAGGCCGAGATGTTCCACTGCAAGTGCAGCAATGCATTCTGGGGTAAGTCACTCCACTGCATTGAAACTGCAGATTTTATTAAAGCTTCTACTCACTTGAACTTTATCACATTTTACTCCTTTGCAAATAAGTATTTCATCTTATTTTGCGTCACATTGGAGAAAAAGCTTCTGTTAACAAAACTGTGCTTTGAAGCAAATTATCAGCTGGATTTGAATCTCACATCAAACCAAACGATAAATCCATAAAACCTTTATCCACCTGGTTTCTCTCAGGCTACAAAAGGATGCAATGCCACACTTTAAGCAAAAACATTCATATTCCTGTTTGTAATAAAACTTTTATTGTGCTAATTAATGATATCCATATTCACATACACTGAGTTACTAAACCTTTTAAGAGTTTACAGTCAGATTAGTGGAGAAAAGTCACAACGATGGTGTTTTTAGTCATGGCAGCAACAGGTAGAGATTGTAGGAAATCTCATGTTGATCTGAACAAATGCAACATTGAAACCAGCTGAGAATCAGACTTAATTTGAAATTACTGTAATGGACACAGAGACAGAAAAGAGATAAGAGGAGAGTCAACACCCTGGAGTCTGCTTTTATACCTTCAGAAAGAGAAAATCCCTCCAATAATCCATAGCAACAAGCATCATAACAACTACATCATCGCTGAAAAGTACGCAGTACAAATTAATACAAGTGGCAACCGCACCCTAAAATATAGTTTATCTGGAAACCATGTGACACAAACACCCAGACTCTTCCAGTAGAAATGATCACTGTGAGCTAGACTGAACCATCTCAATGGTGAAGGAGGAGGATGTAAAGTTATATGATCTATTTTTAGCTTTCAAGTCAAAGTGTAATAAGAACTGGTAAAGATTTTATTCATTGTTCAGATTCCCAATAAAATCCAATCTGGCTGTAATGTGACAAAAGGTGCAGGCATAAATTTCTGTAAAACATCACAAATTGTTTTCTGTCACAGAGGGAAAAACACAAAGTCATTTTTAATGTTAATCCAAAATGAGTCACGTTATATTTAATATAAGAACTGTTTAATGTTTGGCTGCTGAGACTTCAGAGGAAAGAGAAGCAGCTCCAGATTCTGCAATGATGAGTGAAAAATGAATAGTAGTAATGAGACTTGGACCTTTGCCTGCAGACTAACATTCAGCTGAATGTTTTTCTCCTAAAGTCAGTTTGAAGTGTTCATGGTTTCCTTCATGGAGGGGGGACAGTTCTGAGACGGAGACAAGAGGGAATACATGATTGGGGAGAGCAGTAATGAGACGGGAGGACATGCCGGGACGGCCAGATAAATGAGGGAGGTGAGCAAAGATCAGAGCTAAAGAGTGCAAAGAGCAGAAGAGTTAGGGAGAAAAAAGCCGCGGTGGTAGAGAAATGGGAGCAAAGGATGAAAAAGCGTTAGCGAGGGAAAACAGGGCAGCCCTGTGCGCTCAGCGGGGCAGGGTTCATTAACGCCTCCCCACCACAGGCTCTGACTGCCGAACTAATGACGGGTGAATTCAAAAGGGCTGCAGCAGAGGGCAAACCCATCACACACACCAGATGTGTGTGATGGGTTTGCCAAAAGAAACACTGATGGATAAGAGGCTGTGAACAAACAACCTGCAGTTTATTTTACTGGGATATTAAGAGACATAGCGACACAAAGCAGGACAATATAAGTAGGTGAGTAGTCAATTTCCAGTCTAGCACTGCATCTCACTGTGAATGCACTCCCATTACGAAACAAGGTGGTGGCATCATCATGCTTTGGGCATGCTGTCCATCAGGTCCCACTGAGGTTCAGTTATTCGCCAAACCTAAAATGCTCCCTGTCCAGACAGACCGAGCAGTGTGTCGTCTGCTTCATGTGGCCTCAGTACAGTAACGGTTGTAACGTGTTTTGAAAATTTCATGGAATACTAAACTTTTGCCAGTTGCTGTATTTTCAAACCTGCTTCGTAAAACAAAATATTGTCAGATCAAACTAGAAGAAGAGTGATTAAAAGTGTTGTAAATTCTCTGATACTTTCCTTCCTTGTGATGATAAATGTGTGTTTGTTTAGGTCCAACATGTGCTGACCTCCATGACCCCTGCGAACACAGCAAGTGCCACCGGACATCGCAGTGCAAGGCGCTGCCTGAAGGGGGCTATAAATGCGAGTGTCCCATGGGGCGAGAGGGGAAGCACTGTGAGAGAGGTAATATACTGCAGCTAGCATCTTTCTTCTTCTCTGTTCGTGTTCACTGACGTTTCCTTTGCTTTTCGTTCTTTGATTGAACGAAAAGCATGAAAGGTGCAAACCTGCTGGCATTGGGGCAATGTGAGGGCTGCTGCGCTGCGCTGCAGAGCCGTGGTGGATGATTGGCCCCGTTGGGCCGTTCACCACATCCACTCCGGAACGCTTGTTAGTGAGGAAGCAGAGACGCTCCGTTCCTCCCTGCCTGGCGCCCACAGGTGTTGTTCTCCAGCTTGTTGTTTGTGTGTAGCTCCCGCTGCTGGGACTGCACAGCGCTGCCGCTGCCTTTGAAGTTCATCATTAGAAGTTTGGGCAATGTCGCGTTGTGAAGTTTACTTATGTTCTTCCCCCCCTGTAGATGCTGTCATGAATGCTGCAAATTAAGGAGAATATGCTGTCATGCTCTCTCCAAACAAAGGAGAATCCAGCCACCAGCCTCTGGGAGTAAAAGGAGACCAGATGGGAGTATCCTCCATCTTCTGAGCCTCAGTTAGCGGGTGATTAAAATAAATTGAGGTGAACGAAAATCGATGCTGCGTGAGCATGAGTGTCTCTCATTCCAAAAGGCTATTTTTACAAAGGAATCAATGAGATGACTAATCGTATCAGTCCTCCTGCTCACGGTGATTAATGGTAGAGTCAGTCAGCCAGAGTGGCAGCCAGGAGCAGGGCCCATAAGAACGCAGTCAGGTCCCTCTGAGGCTGCACTCAGCTAGAGAGGCCGCTCATCACCTGAAGGTGAACTTACTTACAACGGGACACATCTCTGTGTGTGTGTGCATGTGTGTGTCTGTGGGCGTGCACACTAAGCTAGAATCTCCACTGTAATCCGACCAGGTTCGTCAGTTCAGTTCGCTGCTTGATTCGTTCACAGTGGAGGGTTTTTCACTGAATCACCTCCTTTCCTCTGTGCTTTCACCCTGTGTTAATGTGAATCATTATAATTTCCCAATGAAAGCAAGACCTCTTAGAAAAATACACTCCAGGGTAGGGATGGACCGATTTACAGACCAGCTGATTTATCTGTGCCGATTTCCCTAATTTTGGGAAAGCGGTGATTGGCTGATATTTACATCTTAACCACCTATTTTATCTACCTCGGCAAAGGTATTTAAATCAACTGTTATCTTCTTCTGCTCTGCTGTGAGAGAGGTTTGACTAACAGACCGGCCCACCAGGACAGGTCTATATGTTTGCAGTTAACAGTAGTCATCTCACTATTGGCAACTCATTAACGTTCTTGCTACATTTAGCAACATTTTAGACTTTTTTTGTTGGTATTGCCCAAAATCGGCAGGTCAGGATTTTTACTAGATCGGCCAGAAAACTGCAATCAGTTCACCTGTACTCCAGCGGAGTTTTGGCTCCTACTGGGTTCCAGTTGCTACATTTGCAGCACAAATTATACGTCTCTGTTTCTGTGTGTATCTCAGCAGGTAACTGGTCTACAGACCCAAACACCTTTTAAACTGTTAGCCAGACTCAGCTGCAAAACCTTACATAGTTTGTCATGTCATGCTGGGTTTTCTATGTGCTGTTATGTCATTAAACCAAAATAAAGGTAAAACGTCCGCTCCATGTGCTCTGCTTCTAGTGACATCACTATGGGGTGGGGTCTTTATCTGCATGTTTTTAATCCAATAACCAAATATTAAAAGTGTTTCTAACCTCCTGGTTGAGACTGTTTGTCTGTCAGTCTGGCTGCAGCACGCTGCGCTGCGCTGCACTGCATTGCACTGCACTGCGACTCCAGATTCTGCTTCAGACGTGATGTAGGACTTTGAAAGCTGGATAGTTTGATAGGCTGGAAGACTTTTATTTTAACCCCAGTTCAGAACTAACAGATTGCATGCAGCTGTCATAAGTCGACTTCATCCTACAAGAGTTTATCAATTATAAAAACATTTCATTCATTCATATTAGTTGACATAAGCCAAAAAAAACAAATTTGTTATTTTTCATCGATTAACGCTTGTGTCAATTTATTCTAGGCATTTGGAATCTGTACTGGATTCAGCTAGCAAGCCTGTTCTGGGATTGATTGGTATTGGCTCTATCCTTCACTAGGGGGCTTCACCAATTAGCATTATTATGACCTCCCAACAGTTGTACTGCAAAACTGCTGTAAGATACTTGAGAAAGAGAGAGAGAAATGCTTTGTTCCTCTTAAAGCGTCTACAACCGACCTAGAAAATCCCACGTGGCTGCAAGTCTCACAAGCAAAGCCTTGCAGCGCTTTGTTTCTATGTAAACATGGGAGTATTTCAGAGTCGATTAGTGCATCATTTCACCAAATATCAGCTACAACAATGGACAGTGGTACTAACAAGTTCATGCGAAGCTTCACTACGTTGATGTTGTTATTTTCAGTCCTAACATTTCATTTTTCAAGCTTTTAGGAGTTGTAGAGCGAGCCTGGTAGCTACAAAAGCTAACAGAGATGTTAGCTTAACGTCAAAGGAAGGAGTTACTCGCTCAGTTGGTTGAT
>CAEFZX010021967.1:0-29478 GCA_903066825.1 Alfaro cultratus | reverse complement strand
ACGTGCCTGGTATGTTAACATAACATATTAAGAGTTATTCAGATAACTATAGCATAAATAACATGCTAACAAGTTTACCAAACCATCCGTGTCTCCAAATCACTAAACGCAATGAAATCTTCGTCCTGTATCGTTTTTAAACAGCTCGGCTAACTCCGGAGGTAGAATAACACAGGCCTAGAGCGCCCTCTTGTGGTTTAGTGTGAAAATAACATGTGATATGACATAATAATGTGTAAATTTCCACACATAAGTCGCTCCGGAGTACAAGTCGCACCCCCGGCCAAACGACGATAAAAACTGCGACTTATAGTCTGGAAAATATGGTATATGCTGTGATCTAAACCGTATCATAGTAATTTTGCCTGCATGTGTAAAGTCAATATCTTGTGCGCTGGACTTGTTTAAATACAGATGATTTCCAATAGCTGTGTTTCCATTGACCATAAAATTGAGCCAATTGAAATTGCAAAAAATAAAAAATAAAAAACTGCTTAATGGAAATACGGCAATTTGGAAAAACACATGACAAAAAGTGCAACAAATAAAAAGTTATTGCACAATGTGGAACTGACTCCAGGAGATCTCTTACAGCGTTGCATAGTTCATAAATTTGTGTGTCATTCAACATGTAAACACAGGTCTTCTGTAAACTCGCTGACAAGAATTTCTCCAAATCTCCCAACCATAAGTGGTTTGTCACTCCAACGCCTGAACAAGACGAAGACGTCTCCTCTGATTGGCTGAGTTATCACTATATCTCATGTAACTGTTTGCATCCGTCACTGGCAGGATTTTTAAAGTCTTATCGCGTGAACAAGCTTTTTCACATGTGATTTTCATTTCATTTCTTTCATGGAAACACTGCAATTGCGAAATAGTTTTTTTTTTTCTTTTTACATTAGCACAATGTTGACAGCGATATACACACGTTTGTAATAGAAACACAGTTATTGTCACCTTTCGCTCAGCCGTGAGAGAGGGCTGACTGACAGACCGCGCTCACCAGGTCACATCTGCACATGCACGGTTTGCAATAGTCAAACCACTTTTGCGAAGTTAACGACTTTTCAGACAAAGAAAATGGTTTCGGCCAAAATCGAAATCAGCAGCCCAGACTAAATATCTCCAATCTGTGATTGGCCAGAAAACGGCAATCGATGCATCACTATTGTATCGTTTTTCTGACCTAACCCTGCATTAATCTTCTCCGCAACTTTCTCCCTGACCTGTCTGCTGTGCTAACTGGTCTTCATGAGACCCTTTGTTCACTAATGTTCTCTAACAAAACATTTGATTCCTTCACAAGACAAGCTGTAGCTACTCTGAGGTTAAATTACACACAGTTGGCCTCTAGTTACTAATTAGAGCCTTCAGTTTCTCTGGATTGCATTTATCAAAAATACAAATACGGAACACAACTTTTAGAACTGCATTTTCCTCCCATTTCCCAGTTATGCATCACTTTGTGTTTATCCTCCACATAAAAATCCCAGTGAAGTTTGCGGCTCTAATGTGAAAACAATTGGTGGAAAATTTCAATATGAATACTTTTGTAAAGCAGTGTAAGTAAGATGCTTAAGCTTTGGTTACAGAAATTAATATTACATTCGCCACACATACACACTGTGGTAATTCAATTTCAGCGTCTCACACACACACACACACACACAAACACACACACACACACACACACACACACACACACATAACAAAAGCTCCCTCTCTCCCCTCCAGCGTACTATAGCACTCTTGGTGGATATACAGCCCACAGCTAAACACTATTTGAATATAAATCAGCTTGTTGGAAAAAGATAGAGCCTGAAAAATTGTTCCCGCCGACTGTGTCAAAACCAATAAATTACACCCAAAATCATTCTGCCATCATTTCACTTGACAAATGCCTGGTTGTTATGGCGAGGCCCGCAGGCAGGGCTGAAGTACAGCTGCTGTATGTTGCAGCGCGCTCCGCCGGAGTCAGTCATTGGGTTTTTGAATATGATAATCAGTCAAGCTAAATCAGCTACTTGCTTTTGTTTACTTGGGCAGCACAGAAATAATTTCTTATCTGACAATCGGACCGTTTTGAGAGAAAAATATCCCGTGAACTCCCGAATGATTGTTGGAAGTGGGGATCATTTATTCTTCCACGCTTTGCTCTCTTTCGTGCATTTTGCTCCCAGAAACAAGCATTGGTAAAACATTTATCCCCCTTCTTGTCGGGGTTCTTGTGATCACAAGGTCGTGCCTGTAATCAGTAGTCTGCTCACCTATTGTAATTCACACACACACACACACATCTGTGTCAACCCCCCCAGCCTCCACTTCCCTTCCCACCTCCTCCTTTACTATTTATGTCTTCTTCTCTGTCTGGGAGTTGTCCTGCTGCGCCTCTCTTTCTATTTCCACCAATGTGTCACTAGTGATCTTCGTCGCTGAGTGTGGTGACAGAGAGGCTGCTCAGAGTTTTATTTTAACTACAAGTCAACTCCTTTGACTTTTGGCAGCTGTAAGGATGTACAATATATCGGCACTAACATCGGTATCAAGCGATGTCAATTTTTAACATATCGGAATCAGGCTGATAAATAAAACGGGGCTGATATTAACGAGTAATGTTTATTTCCATCTTGTTAACGTTTGTTTGATGGTGTGACAGTGAAAGTAGCTGTGTTTCCATTTATTGTAAAATTTAGCAAATTGGAATTACGAAAATAAATTGCTTAATGGAAACACACCAATTGCCAAAAAAAATCTAGTTTTTGGATAGAGTTTTTGTGTTTGGATGAGGTGGTTTCTCCGGCTGAATCAAAATTTGTGTGTTTCGCAAAACTGCAGTGGAAACACTTTTGTGCAACACACAAGTCATGTCACCGAAGACTGGATGTAGGAAAGATGAAGAAGACAACAGGAAGTAGTTGCAGGATGATGGTACTGCATGTTTTTTTAGTCAGTTACTGCGTGGACAAACTTATTCACGTGTGATTTCAATTGCGTTTTTTAATTTAATTTCAATTGCGAAATTGTGTTATTTCAACATTAGAGGAATATCAACAAAGTTTTGCACACAATTGAAATGGAAACGAAGCTACACATGAAGCACATGTTGTTTTTAATGGTGTCGAAAGGTTAGTTATATATGTATAAGTAAATATCTGTTATTGGCCATAACAGCAATATTAATATTGGATATTGATATTAGGCCAAATTGTCATATCAGTGTATCCCTAGGATTTAGCAGTCATACAAAATTATATGCCCTCTTTGCCCCTCCAGTGGTTGTCCTGTCAGACCGTCAATTCCTGAAACCACACTCACACACACACACACACACACACACACACACACACACACACACACAAAAGAAACCTTGTAAAAGCGCACGCAGCGTCCAATGGATCCCATCTCTGAAGACTGTGGAAGGGTTATAAAAGGCATTTAGAAGTGCTTGTACTCAAATATTTACAAAGTTCAGCTAATTGCCTCTGTGGTCCCTCACCCTGCAAACACCGGAGGGCCATTGTATTTTTCTTTGCTCGTGTGAATGTGCCTGCATATGTATCGGAATGTCCATACTTTGCTCTTTTACTCTGATGACAGCTGAATTTGGAAAGAAGAGCGCACTGTTTCAGGAGCACAATGCAGCATTTCAGTGACGAAGAGAGAGGCTTTGTGTGAATCTAAATTATCTTTTTTTTTTTTTTTTAATCCAGCATACAGCCACGCATTTGTGCATAAACGCTTTAACCGCACTGGTCGCTTGACTGCGTCTCCTGATTCAGGGATTTATTGACAGTTTTTGTGTCCCTTTAATTGAAAAGTTTCTCCGCTGTGAATTAAAACAGGGTCACTGAGCGACATATTGACGAACTGCGATAACAATGGCAGCGGGGTTGCTCTTTCACACTTCTTAAACAAAGAGTAACCCCATATCGCCACATGAATCGCACTCTATCTCCGTCAACGTCCACCTCCATTCACACCATCGACTCGTCTCTAAAGTCCGCTTTTTACCGCCACATGTTTAGCATTAAGATCTATCCGAGGTCAAAGGTATTTGGTGTTCCATCTTCGACGATGCGGGCCTGAGCTTTTTATCCCGCATTTTGTGAGAAAAAAAATCAAAACTGAAGTGATCCAGGAAATGAAGTTTATTCTCCGAACGACGCCAAAAATCTACATGGTAAACAATCCAAGGAACAGGAAATGAGAAAGAGAATTACTGAAATGTGGAGTCCTGGCTCTCAGGTTGCCAACTTAATCTATCAGGTTTGTAAAGCACTCACACTCTGTTCATTAGGTCTGTAAATCTGCAGCAGTGATTATAGACAAACTCTGTCAGCCTACCTAAGAAGAAGAGAAATATTGTCACCTGATGCATGTGTGTTGTAGTTTCTGTTTATAGATAACCCAAGGCTGATAACTGGACAGATTTAGCAGAATTGGCATGGGCTTACTTAGACTTTACTGCTTTGTTAGATCTACTACCTTATAAATACAATATCTGATGCTGGGATGTATCTGGATGTGTAAAAAAAGCGAGAATGTTTTAAAGCAGTTGTTCTTAAAAGGAAGAACATTTTCCAGGCCTCCTTACTGGAATACATTTTACTTTAGTCATGGTATATAAAATTAATTATCTTTTTTTTTTTCAGTTGTATGACTTGTATTAGGTAGAGTGTTTACAAATATTTTATAAATTTCATACTGTCAGATGCAACACAGTGGTCTTTGTTGATTGTGCAATACGGATAAACAGGCCGAAGGGTTATACATTGCTTCCATTTGCAAAAAATACAATTATTTTGTCAGAACAACACACCCCCTTCCCTCAAACCCCACTTCTCTCATCAGGGCTCTTGCCCCGCACATTAAAAACCCCGCCTGTAAAGAGTCTTTATTGGTAGATGTAGAAGCTCAGGAGCATCTCCAGCGATAGGCCTCATATGTAACCACGGCCCACATCATTACTGGTTGTGCTGTATAATTAGCTGCCTGCAGGCTATCTCTCCTCACACATATTCCCACAGAGATAGCCACTGTGGCCCGATGGGAGCAATGCTCATTTGCTAATGTGTCAGTTTTGAGGGGAGAAAATCTTCCGCATATGCCCGGTCAGTCTGGTTTTGTGTCACTGTGGCATCAGCTCAACTTCTCGAAACAGTGCACTGAATTGCATGCTTTCTAAAAGCTGTATTAGGGGAATGTATTCACAAATTAAACATGTAAATTCATGTAATGCAGTAGCCCGGCTTTAATGGAGCTCTAGTTTGTAGGAAGTTTGGCTCGTTTGGGAAGGTGTGAAAGCGAACTCTGGTCCGCCTACATTCCTAGGTCTTGGTTCAGCTGAAGTGAATTCTGGTGTGATTCAAATGCATATGTGGATACAAGCAATCTGGAGATCGCTCCAAAAGCAGGAAGTTGACTATGGCGCAGGGCATTCTGGGTAAATACAACCAAAACAAATGTGACAGTCTTTGCTAGCAAAAGAGAAATCCAATATCCTCTAAAATCTGACGCCACTCCATTTTTGTTTACATTTTGTGAAAAAGAAAGTTGGGCTCAGCGTCTTCTTCAGAGGTTTTTGTGCCGCTTCCTTCAGTGGTTCTTGGTGCAGCGCCACCACAGGAGAGGAGGGGGAACAGGCTTTTCTGTGTTTGGTTGGTTTAACAAAGTGCAGCGTGAAAACAAACTGCACCAGCTGAAAATGTAACAAATGTTGCAGTTTAGGTCCCCAATCAAACCAAGGTGTGACAACGGCCGAAGAGCTAACAAAGGATACTTTGTGGTTTATCATTGAGCAAGGCAGGATGATGTTGCAAGAATTGTGAATAAGACACAAAAATGGTTTCTTCACTATTGCATAAATCCTCTTCAACATATATATTCAAAGCACATATAGAGTGCTTTGCCTTTGCCTTATTGTGCACACTGATATTGATGATTGTGATTTGATATACTGTGTAGCTCTGGCTAAGTGCAGACAAAGCGTCTTCTTAGCTTAGCTTGACATAACGTAATGTCATTGCAAATTTTCTTAAAGCTTTGTTTTTTCATAAAACGCTTGAAAATACGGAAGATGAATAAACAATAACCTAAAAAAATACTTCATAAACGTAGCATTTTTAGACTTCCATGGTTGACTTACTACTAAAATATTAAGGCATTTTCATACTCTGTTGCGTCTGTGTCAGCATCTTTTGCCTTTGGTGGTTCTGGGTTGTTTCTGTACATTAGCGTAGCTTACTGCATTCAGATAAACTTGCCGCTTATTCCATGTAATTCCTGCATATCTCAAATCTGCTGGACCTCAAGAGAGCTCTGACCAAGATTGTTATCAAGAGTGAATTCAGCTCATGTGAGACTGCTGAGAAATGTTTCACATTTATTGTCACTGGAAAAGAAACATAAAAGCTTGACACGCAAGACTCTTAGAGTGCCTGATCCAATTTAAATGTGTTTCTCTTAATTTTTGCTGAAATAGATTACAATTTTGATGACATTCTGGTTAATTGAGATACACATGTATAGGATGAGAATTAGCAACAAATCACATCCACGTTCCGTCTGTATTTAAAGTGCCTGTTGGTTTCGTCTGATTTCCCTGACATGGTACGTTGTCTAAGTGTTTGCCAGTTCTGACGTAAACTTTCCCCGTGTCTCACACACGCCAGTGACTCTGTTTTCTTTTTCTAGTTGATACAAAACACAGTGAGATGCTTTCAGCTTTGTTGCGGTTCGTTTGATAGCTTTCATATTCAAATTTAGACCAGAAAACAATTTGGTTATCCTCTCTCCTTCAGCATTGATCTGGAGCAGTCTGACCTTGTTTTCCTGCAGCCTACGTTGGAGCTCAGGGGCAAAACCTGCAAATGAGTGTAAACACCAGCAATCCGGTCTGGGTTAAAGCAGGACACGAGTTTTTTGGGGGTTTTTTTGGCTTTTTTTTATTTTAAACCTATTCTTATACTTTTGGTGGTTTGTTAACATCCATCTTTTGTCCTTTGTCATATCAAATATTAGGTGAGGGATTTTTTTGTTGTGTTTTTCAAACTTTGTTAAAGAAATGAAGATAAAAATTTGAGGGGAATGATATCAGGAAAGACAGGAATTGGGAATAAATGACAGGGGATGGTTAGAAATGTTGGCAGGTTTGTTTGTTCGCCTCTGTGAAACTTAGTATAAACATTGGAGTGGAGAGGAGGCCCGGAAATGGCCCTGGGTTGTTTAGACTCTCAGGTTGTCTGGATATGCTAGCATGCTGCTTTTTTTTTTCCCTTTCAGTTTTCTTTTTCCTCTTCCTCTGTGACCTTTCCGGTTTGTACTGTAAACAAAGACAGATTGGCCAACATGAGCACAGAGACACATTTCAGTCGACTTCCTGAGCTTCTAAATGGTCGTGTTTCCACCAGCAGGGAAACATGAGCTCAGTGCAAAGCTTCCATCTAGGAAAAAAGTCATTGGCTACTGACTTTATGGGGACCTACAAAAAAATTTGTGGACAAAACTAAAAACTAAGAAAGAAAGAAAGAAAAAAAAGATGGAAATGGAACAACTAGGCCTTTGATGATAATAACTTTCACTGGATGATAAATTGTCCCAGAAATGTTCACAGTAGATGATAAAATTGTCATTTTGAGTCCAATTTCAAATAATATAACAACGATAACAACATATTAATGCAAGCGCAACCTCTCAAAGACCAAAAATAATATCTTCAGAACCATTAACACTGGAACTGGAAAACATTTGAAATGTGAACAATAAATAAATTGCGGAGGGCCCCCCGTTGGTCGGGGGCCCCTGGATTATCATGACAGGCTTAGTGACAACACCTGCTCCTCTCTGCTTTTCAAAGGTCTTAAGCTTCAACCTTAGTAAGTTAGCTCACTTACTTAAATACAATATTTGTAAAGTTGAAATTATTTCTTTTGTTTTTCAACCTGACTTAAATCAACACACAACTATTACGTACCTTTTTGTTCCACCACTCACAACTTTTGCTCTCATCAGTTTTATGGAGCCCGTTACCATTAGCAACATCTGTGATAAACCCATAAAAGCTGGGCTTGATGGCACTGCTGAGCACTATGTGGTCCTGGCTATCTGCTGACAAAAGCTTAGAATTTAACCACACTCATTTTTGCCAACTTTTAAAAAAAAAAATCTAGGCATTAAAGTAAAGTTGAAGCAGGTTTTAAACATCAGAAATGGGAAAAATAATAAAAGGTTAAGAATATTAATAATGTCAGTGTGCGATGACTAAAAAATATATGTCAAAAGCAGGAAAACTGTATATTTGAGAAGATGGGCATATTTAAGCGATTAGTAAACACAGAGTTACATTGAACTGTTCCTCTTTGACGGAGTAAGTTTTGATCTTATACAGAGATGGTGTCTGTGTGCCGCACCCAAAGGGAGAGCTGCTTCCAAGAAACAGGTAATCTCCTGTTCCGATGGTATTTTGCTCGTCATTCGCTGAATTTTTTATTTGGGGAAAGAAGATCACTTTACCTGGAAGTAAAGTGATCTTGTGGGTTGCTACAGGACAAAGGAGTCTTTTAAATAAGACTGAGCCTGTAGGGGTGTCAGCTTACACTAATTCACATTCAAAACTCGGAAAGAAGCTTCAAAGAATTAAAGAGAGAGCGTAGTTTTTGTGAAATTGTATAATACTCTGCTTTTTTTTAAAATTATTTTTAGTTCCTGTATTATCATATCTATAAAGGAACATTTTTGAATATTTTGTAGCAACACTTAAGGAAAGGATAGCAGAAGTTGAATTTTTGCAGAAGCTGTTTAGAGCCTTCATGGTCACAGCCAACTGTGTGACCTGAAATATTGACCTTTGCTTGAAGCAGAACAAGAGAAAGTAGACAAAACCCGACATTTGACTATGTCTGCATCATATCTTGTGGGTTTTTATCCACTTTCATGATAAATAGAGCTGTTGACTTTTATTGTATCTGCATTTATGTTGCATTTTGAATGCATTTACAAAGCAAAGGGGAAAAAAGATGCAAGAGCAAAATATTTATTTTCACATGATATGTAATTCCATAAAAGGCCCTATATTCATATCACTGTGAGCAGGAGAGATGGTACATCTAAACACAGAGGCCGTCACGGGTCCCAGAATATAGAAAAAAGCTCCTGTTTCATCCCTGTGGTTATATTGGCGTTATTTGATATGATAAAAATGACTTTTTGACGCTGCAACTTAAGGAATCAACAGTGTTTCGAATGGAGGCTGCTTTCTTGTCAGGATCTCGATTGTTGTTCTTACAAGAGTCTCAGAGGCCAAAACGGGATTTTACTCCACCGTGGACAACAATGTAATGAGGTTGAAATTACATCTCTATTTATCATATGGCTGCAGACATTTCCCTTCCCTCCCCTTTGTTTAAAATGAGCTCAGTTGAATGGCAGGTCAAGTCTGTACATGAGAGGGTGTGGTGAAAAACGCTTTGTGTTGCAGCATGATCTCAAGTAACAAACTTTTTACAGTTTCTCCAGACAGACATGTATTCACGTGCAACTTGGAAGGTACCCATGAGAGTTTGTTTTGTTTTGTTTTTTTACCACTTGGACATATTTCACACAAACCCAGAGTGTTGCCTAACGTCCTGAACTGTTCTTATCTCAGATAAGTTAGCCCAGCGGTGCGAGAAGGGAACCTTGTTTTTGCCTTTGGCAATTGGAGTCGTTACAAATGTGTAACACTCCCCGCTCTACGCAGTCTGCCACTCTTCATTGGACACTGTCGCCCTCACACGAGCAGCAGCGATGGCAGATCAATCTGTCACTGTGCCTAGAAAGTTGCTCTCCGTTTGGGAGTGAAGCTGGGAGTAACACACACAGAGCAGGAAACAGAGGAGGTCTTTGGTAAGTCCGTGTGTGTGTGCGTGTGTGTGTGTGTGTGCGTGTAGGATAGAATGTGTTCTCCGAGGGTCGTGTGAGGTGAGGTATATAACTGGTTCGTGTCAAAAAAATGTAAAAAAAACTTGCCCAGCATGATTTCTGACCAACAGCTGAACATATTCACTTCGTCTCGTCATTCGTTTGCTGACAACTCAATAGAATCCCAAAAGAAAAACACATTTTATAGTAATTTAATCATAATTATAACGACGGAGTCAAAAGGAAAAAAAAACAAAAAACAATCCAAATCCCGTAGATGACCGTTAATTAACACTTGTCCACTTTTGAAGTGGGAACCTTTGTGATTCTTTCATGAGGGTTTTCAGAGCTGCATTCAGCCGCTGAAAAGTTTTCATAGAAATCATCCGCTTAATTACAGGTAGCTGGCGACCAGTGAAAGGAGAGGAAAAAAGGGTGGAACGATCAAAGGAAGAGCCAGGGGCGTGAAAATGTTTCACTAAGTTTAGCAAAAAAATTCCAGCTGAGTTTAGAAAAATGTTATCGAACGCCGGGGAGATAATCAAATAATTGAATGTTTTCAGCTGTGGTGGTGTGGTGTACAGCTTTCATGCCGGCTGCTCAGAAAAACAAGCAGTTTTACGCCATAGTAACCTGAAAATATAGTAATTTTTCCAACTCAATTATAGTCCAAGAACTAATTTATCTTTACTATAAAAATACTATATTCTTAGCTGCTTTGTACTCGTGGTAGTCGCCTAAAGTTTTCACTGTTTCTCATCTTGATTTGAATTGATGAATAACAGTTTAGTTCAGTTTCCTTTAAAAAACTGTGAAGGGCTGAATTGGAAATCAGACACTTAACTTGAGGATCGTTGGTCGCTGTGGTAAACATTCATTTGTAAGGCGCACAACAAGAAACAGGGAGTGCTGCACCCATAACTATTGCAAATAATAACATGTTACTAAGCAATAAAAATTTTATTGGAGGCAAAGCTATTTGTACCGAACACTCATGTCACCTCACGACAACGAGGTTTAAAAAAAAACAAAAACACTTTTTTTGATATAAAGTTGTTGCGCTTGGATGAAGTGGTTTGTCAGCCATATTGAAATAGATCTATTTTGCAAAACTGCAATGGAAACACTTTTTTCGCATCACATCAGTCACGTGATCTACTGGAGGAAATAATGAAGAAGACGACAGGAAGTAGTAGCAAGATGATGGGTTTTTTGTTCAGACAATATTTAGCTCTCTCCACCAGAGCTCTCACAGCATCACACATTTCATAAAGAGTTGTGTCTCATTCCAACATGTTGCATTCATAGCTTTTCTGTAAAACGGCTGACTACAATTTTCTCAAACGCCAAACACGTAGCCGGTTCCAAGTATAAAGGGCTTGTCGCTCCGATGCCTGACGCCTAGTGAAACCGTAGCATTTTTGTTGCGGTTCAGCCGCTTATTTACACGTCTTTGGCACTTTTCGAAACGCCCTCTGAACGGTGTTTTCTTGGTTCATCGGAGACAGGTTACTGTTATCTAAATGAGGTGGAAGCGAATGGTCAAAAGGGTGGGCTTGTTTCACTACATGCTAAAATGACAGCACCATCTAGTGCCCTGGCATGACAACTACAGCAAATGTCAGGTGTCTTGGCGCCGCCATTTATACGTGGAACTCTTCTCCAGTCAGCATCTGAAATTACCAGCAGTTTCCAGACAGAGATCTTGTGTAAACATACCGTCATACACAACGTTTCCGGTAGAGCCAGTTTGTTTTTGAAATACAGAACGACAGATGTTGAGCCAATGGCGTTTCTGTTTTTTTTTTTCCTATATATTCAACCCTGAAGTATAGGGAAAGCGGAAACCTGTTGTCTCATGTAAATGAAGAACCTTGTCCAATATAGAGTGTTTAAACTGATTTTAATTCATGTTTCAATAGCTGGAGGTGCAAGATAGAATGAGAGTGTGTGATTGCTGACCGGCAATCAAAGGGTTGATTGGTAATGTGAACTTAAGAGAACTTTCTGAGAGGAGTCAGAAAAGTTTTACATATCCTTGTCAGCATCTACTTTTCTTAATTCACTTAAAAAAAAATGTCCCTCTGTTGCCATGCTTCCTTCACTCTTGCTCCTTCTCCTTCCTCTCTGTGTCCTCCGCTCTGTTTACATTCGTTTTTATGGGGGAGATTAGAGCCAGCAGGGTAATATTCCAGCTGCCAGAATCCCTTTAGAGTTGTTTAACTCAGATTAAATTTGTAATCACACAAGTGGAACTCAATTAACTTAGTTGGGTTTTTCCTAATGCCTCTTAGCTCTTACCACACCTCAAGGCTTTGTTCTGGAAATAAAAGGTTGCTACTTTTTTGCGGCCCAAGGCAGCAGAACTGTTTTTCTACATTACACTGCAACAAATGTCTAAATGAAAATGTCAGACTACTGCTCATAATTATTTCTCATCTTTATGTTTTTTTTTTCTCTTTGGTACCTCTAGAATTAGTATCTTTTGATTTAAAGTCTATTTTAAATTAAACCGAAGCATAAAAAATGCAATAGGTTTAAAGTGACTGAACAGTGTTGGCAAATCTCAGTTGCTCTTTGAAAACTCAGCACCACATCCTGTCTGGGATTTGGTGGCAGAGTTTGCTGCTTCGTGAAGAATCTTAATTCAGGAGCTGCCAGGTATTACCAGTAACTTTTTAAGGTTTCATTTTTAGTAGTAACCCTCGTTGCCCTCTTTCTGGGTTTGTTTTTATAGAGCGGCTCGTGTTCCAGTTATGAGTTCTGCAAACAGCGACAACATTCAGTCAGCACGAAGCAGAAAGGCCGCAAGCAAGGGAAAGACATGCTGCTTGGAAGATGGAGAAACCTGAGTTTCTCTGTGCGACTTCAGAGATATGGAGTGAATTTTCTATTTTAATGGACAAATTTTCCTGTGGTTTAAGGAGAAGTAAACCACAATACGTAGCATGTAAACAGAATGATGCAATTAACTCCCAATATGCAAGCTTCTTTTTTTTTTTTTTTTTATCATTTTTTTCTCCGAAGAGTTTTTTTGCGGCGCTAGTGGCTCGCATTTTTCCGCGAAGGTAGGCTGACAGGAAGGGGGGAAGACATGCGGCAAGGGTCGCCAGGACAGGGAGTCGAACCCGTGACGTCCGCGTCGAGGACTGGGGCCTCCAAGCGTGGGGCGTGCTAAACCTCTGCGCCACCACAGCACGCCCCATATGCAAGCTTCTTAAACATTTAAATAAGAATTTAAATTGAAGATTATTGTCAAGTTGTTGTTTTGTATACACAAATGGCCACTAATGGCCTTTTCTTCAGGTCGGTTCCATTCAAATTAACTTTAGTCATTTTGCACTTTGTTAACACAAGTGAAACTGAAAAGGTCTAGGAAACCTACAACAAAAAAACCCCCAATCAACTGAATAAATGCAAATTATGTGGAAACAGACTTAAAGCTGGATGCAGTTTTTTTTTATGTTTCCTATTTTGCTTGATTGGAAACTAAAAACTTAATTTTTTTGTTCCTCGTCAACGATCCTCTGTGTGGGAGTTGTTAGCACGGAGACTTAGATGAAACCTTCGGATTATATGGAAATTAGATGAAGCGCAAGCGATCCTTCTGTACAGGCAACTGCATTACTGTGGATTATTGTTGGTACTTCAAGGCTGCCGAAACAGGAAGTTAGATATTAGCACATTTCAGGAAGTTTAACACGCCACAGAGAAGATACTCTCTTGCTCCGTCCTTTGCAAGCACACGCAGGCAGTTGGAGAACTTTGTCGGATGGCGTGATGAAGCCGAGCTTTACTTTGACCTTGAAAAAAAAAAAAAAAAGAACATGACAGTTTGAATGGCGACGCTGGGTAAGTTTACTTGTAGAACATTACCTCCACCAAGATAATTCAAAGTGCTTTAAATTGTGAAAACATAAAAGAGCGCAGTGCAGTGATGTCACAAATAAAAGTAGAAATAAGTTGAACTAAAGACTAAAATTGATTTCAGTTGGTATTATGAGTGAAAGGCAACGTTAAACAAATGGGTTTTTAAAACAAATGGGTTTATAAGAAACCCTCAGTGTTTCGGTATTTTTGTTGTTTTCCGGAAGTTTGTTCCAGATTAGTCATTAATGAATGAAATTAAACAAAAACAAATGTGACATTTTAAGGATTAAGCATCTAATAGAGTGCAAAGCATAGAACTAGACTGAGTAGATCTGCCCTTATGGATCGGCTACGTTGTCGCCGATATCCGATGTAGAATTTATTTCAATATCGGGACCAATACAGATATTAATATGGGATCGGTGCATCTCTACTTTCTCTCCACTTTGATCCTTGTGGCTCTGGCTTTGTCCGTTTACTGAACAGTCTCGCCCTTCACTGCTTTGTACCTTCATTCTGTTCATCTCTGTAATTACAAACCGCCGTCCGGCCTGAAGAGTTGCGTTCAGGTGCAACTCTTCTTGACTGAAGCGTGCCGCCGTTTTTTGGCGGAGGGTTCATTTGCCGTTTAGCCGCTCCTGCAGAACTTCCTCCTCTTGTCGCCCGAAATGCTTATCGGCGCGGGGGAGAGCCGCTGGTGAGAACTGGATGTTTACTCATCAGCTCGTGACCGAACGAATTGCTGCGTCTTTAAACCAGCGTGAGCCACTTTTCAGCACCGGGGCCACAACACGGGACAGTAACGGACACAACGGCGCTGCATCAGGCCTGATTCAGCAATTATCACGGCGACCGCAAAAGACCATAAGGCCAAAATGGAATATTTCTAATGGCTTCAATCTTCCTGTTTCCATAATAACATTGATAACAGGAGAGACAATAGGAGCCTGCTTTTTTTAATACCAGCTGACCTACTTTAGTTAATCCCTGGCCTGCTTGTACACGCTTACATGCAGCTGAATTTTTTTTTAAAAAACAAGCAATTCTGGCTGATGTGTCAGCAGTTTTGATGGAGTGTTATTTTGTGATTGTCATCTGTTGGTTTGAGAGGATGCAATAGAGGTGGGCATTTCTCTAGCTTGATGTGTGTTTCTGCCCCCATATACGCCATAAACAGCTGGATATCCAGAATAGGTAGAGCTTAAAATCTGTCTGCGCAGTTTGTTTTTTTTTTGGTCCAAAACCATTTTTAATTCGTCAGTCTTCAGAGAAGATGAAAGTAGAAAAGATGGAAGAAAAAATAAAACAATTCTGGATTTTATGAAAAATTTAAAATAAAGACATGAATGGGGAGTAAAGTTCAGACATTACCACAGATTTTTCTTTTTTTTTTTCTTTTTTTGTTTTCGGTTCACTGCACAGTCACATTGCGCCTGCAGTACCTTTAGCTGCTTCAGTGTCTCATGGAGAGGGGAGGGAGTGGGTGAGACAAAAAAGGGGGGGGAAAGGACAATAAAGAAAGAAGTGCTTTGTAAGTGGAGCTTCTCTAAAACATTCACTTATAGAAAACAAACCTCAAGTTTTGATGCTTTGACACTGATGGCCTTGTCATTTTTAATTAGGCGTCTTTTTAAGTGATCGTAAACTTTGTTTATCGACATTTTCCCCACTTCAGTCATTTCTGCTTTTGATGTTTTTTGCTTGAAAACATATTATTAATAAAGCTGCTTAAATGATGCAGTAGTTTTTCAGCTTTAAGAAAAGTCAGCTGCCAGTCGGATACTTTCCAGTCAGTGAACGCATCGTCACATAACAGCAACCCTCTTCAGCAGTGAGGTCGTTACTGAGGGAGGGAGACTTATTATCACTTTTATATGAGTAACAACAACGTTTCATTTCCCTTTGGTATAAAAAAAGAATTAATTGAATTTGACTGATTTTATGCAGCTGTTAATAAAATTACCTTTTAACCCATAAACAAAAATGAAAAAAAAAATCTGACATAAATGTGTTTGATAAAAGAAAAAAATGGTTCAAATCTTTAATAAATTGCCTCTTGTGTTGCATTAAAGATTTTAAACTCTCAGCATCAATTATGGTAACCAAATAACAGGATTCCTTGGTGTAATCCTACAAAACTGAAAAAAAGTATTCTCAAACAGCTTTATTGTGTTTTTTTTAAGATATTCTTTGTATGCAAGTCTGTTTCCTTATCCGCTTGTGCCGGATTGTCTGTTGAAAAATCATGCAATTATGCAAAAGTGATGGAATTACATGAAAATCCAATAAAAAAAAATAAACTCCAACTGCAGACTCCAGCAGCCTTTGACATCATTTGGTTGCTCCTAAAAATAGCAGGCTCTGTAATAAATCATGGCCTGACAGATTTTTGAAGAGCATCTATCAGCATTAAAATCTCTGCAGTGACCTTCAGTAAGTGGAGGAAATGTAATTAGAGAGGGGCTGGCGGAGGGGAGGAGGGGTCAATTCAGTGAGAGGCAGGCGCCGCACAAACAGAGCAAAGGAAAAGATTCAGTTCAGCCGAGGGGAAGATTGGGATGTGAATATGCCTTGACTGCCTGCCTGTGTGAACCTCTGGTGTCAGCGATGCAGCTGAGAATCAGTGACAGTAAGCTGAAATGAGAGGAGGCAAGGAAGTGAACAAAAAAAAAAAAGTTAAAATGGCTGATTCGACTTGAGGAAAAAGGTAGAATTCAGTTTAATCTCTGGAGGCCCAGAGGGGGACTTACTGTCTAGACTTAAGACTTAGAAATATTGTCAGGGGCCTGACTGCGACACTGGAAAAGTTTATTAAATTTTTTTCTCTTTCTTTGTTTACCTGAAAAGTTCAGTAATTAAGGAAAACTTAAGGACAAAAGTGATGACGCAATGTATAGAAAGCTGACATAACTGTAACACAGTGGCCACCCAAGAAGCAAGGAGTGTTTTCAAAGTCTTCTTAAATGTGAGTTCAGAAAAAGCAACAATTCATTTGAGCACATGAGAAATTAAAACGATAAATAATTTTCATTTGCATGATTTATCGTTTTACTCTTTTCTCTCTCTTTCTCTTTATACCAAAAAGTGGATGACCAAAGTCTGCAGTCTGGTTGATTTGTCTCAAATATCTCCTATGTGTTTTTTAAGGGCAATTTTGTTTACAGAAACTTCAGAATTCATTTTATTTGCTGTTTCTCTTGTTTTGTTTATTCATTTTGGATAATTAAAATGTTTTCCAGTTCCAGTGTCAAATGATGATTAGAGTTTAAACTGTATTGATCTTTGACGTTGTTTTTGTATAATGCACTTGAAAAGCTGTTATTCTGACAATATCGTTTGTCACACCCAGAACTCTGTAAGTCTGTCTAAATTTAACTTTAGACATCGGTCCACTTTATTCAAAAACCACGCAAATGGTGGCCGAAAAAGAAGTGAAAATACTGATAGAATTCACTTGTCGTTTAATTCCACTCAGTTCGATGTGGTCAGACGTTTTGCAGTCATGGGAGAGCATTTCAAGAATTAAAACCAAGGTGAAACCTTGTGCATTTTTGACTTAGAGACATTATTCCCACAAACACCAGGGTTTACCTGTGTTGTGTTCTCGTTCTTGGATTAAGGAATCCAACCTTTTCTTTATCCTGCAGTAAAAACAGTAGATAGGCTGAAGAAATCTTTCCGCTTTCTTCCATCTGACGTTAAGGAGCTGTTTCTCAAATCCCATTTCTGTTCACGGCAATAGATCTTTGTAGTTCCTCTTGAAAGATTACTTTTAATGTATTGAAATTTTCCCTTTAACTCACAAAATTGACCTAAGGCCATCTTAACATCTACTGGTCTAACTATTTACCTATAACAGGGAAAGACACAGCTGGACATTAATACTAGCTAAACCTAACAAACCATCTGAACCCAAATAAATGCCAAACTAGTGGTTCACGCTGAGGATCAGGCTTTGTGGTTTTAGATTCCTCAGACCTTGGCCACAGCTTTTGCTGCAGTAGGAAGCAGCCGACGCCCAGCTCAGGTAACTCACAAAGGGACGGCATGATAATTGTAGCAGGAAAACGCATAATAGTTTTAAATGCAACTAGCAACTTTGCATGGTTGCGAAAGTTCCTAAATTAAATGAAACTAGCATGAAGAGTTGACTGCACAACTCATGATAAACTTTACTGGCTGTGGACTGATTGTGGGGCAGCTGGCTGAGATTATCACCAACACAAATCAGATGTTTAGACCCCTTAAATGGTTTCAGTTCCAATTAATCCGAGAGCATGTGAAAAATATATCTCGTTAAAATTAAAGGGGCTGGTCATCATTTTGCCATTTGAGCTGTTGCAGCTAAATCAGCGTGGCTGTATTTTTCCCACCAAACAAAGTTGGGACAAGGTCAGCTGCCTGTGAAAAGAGATGATTGTGGATGCAGTTTTCTTTAGGAAGCTGATAAAACTGTTGGAGCGACAGCGTTACTGCTGAGCTGTAGAATATGTCTGTGAATGGGGTTTAGTCAGACGTTCTTGTGAAAGAGGGTTTTTCTTGTTTTTAAAGCAATCTGCTGGCCATGTTTTCTTAGAAACTTTTCGGTTAATTACTGAGCATAATAGTTTGGTAGCTAGGATCAGTTGGAATGCATTTGTGATTGAACTGAAATTATTTTTTTTATAATGCCATTTGTTGTGAATTGGCAGTGTATAAATGAACTGAACTGAATTAATGATATCTCAAAGAATGAGACATCTTGAACACATTTCTGTCTGGTTTTCATAGAGCTCCAGTCTTAAGTAGCTTTGAGTTAAACTTTTAGCACAGTTGATTATTCAGTTTTATCTTTGACTTTAACATGTTGAATGGCACTATCTACTGAAAGTTTAGTGAGCTGCTTTTTAATTAATTAAGAAGATTTCTTTTATTGTTCCACTGGGTTCTGTCCTTGGCCCCGTTTTATTCTTTTTGCTTTATTTGCTTCTTTCACATTGTTTTTTAAGATTTCTCAAGGATTTCCTTTTCACTGCTTTCAACACTTTCCCACAGCGTGCTGTGAACATTTAGCCCCAAAGAAATGTGAAAAATATATTGTTCCAACCGTATATAAAAAAATTGTAGTTAGATTGGTTGAGGAACAAGGGTGAATTGAGCAAAAGTTCACCCTGTGCTTTTATATTGGTGGCTGCAGTTTTGTTTTCACTTGCCTCTTTAACACTTGGTTTTTGGAAATTTAAAGTGCACCTCGCTTAAGGTCACCCTTAACATTGCCTGATATTTCCTCTCATTTGTTTTGTGGCCTTTCTCCATTCTCAACACGGCTCATTCTGGAGAAGATTACAATGCCTCTCCCCACGTATGATGACCCTTGAGAGAGGCATAAGTGTATAAAAATAGATCGATGTTGAGATGGTGAGACGCAACACAGATCACTTGAGCACTTCTCTCCAGCTGCAGTTGTGGGGAAAGCTGGAACGGCCTGGTGGACGGGCCCGGCACTGAATTATAGATGAGGTTAGAGAGATGGAGGCACTCCTCTGGCTTTCCCCATCCTCCCACCTCGGTTCAAGCACCATCACTTAGGTCCACACACACACACACACACACACACACACACACACACACACACACACACACACACACACACAAACGCATTCATACTAAGCCAAAAAACCGTGCATGCTGCCTTGAGGCGCAGAGGTTTCGCACATTCATACTTCAACTCCAGATCTCTACTCTCAAAAACGTGCGTCCTTTTTTTAAAATTATTATTATTACACAAACAGAGTTTCACAAACGCACACATGTGAAACCGATCGTTTGCTTAAGGAATATTCCCAAGCTTGCTTTGTGGGCCATGAGCTTCTGAGATGAGATGGATTTCCCGCTTTTGCCGCCAAAGAGAGCCAGGCTTTGAGGTTCAACAAGGTGTCGACTTCGTTGCTCCTTCCTTCCAGTGGTACAGTGGTTTTCCAGGCAAACCACTGTGTCAATATGTGTGTTGAATTTAAAGTGATGCCTAGTATTTTATCATTTCATTTGAACATAGTGGAGTGAGAGGTGAGCTAATTCTGGAAAAGTCTGGAATTTTTACTTGGTAAATGTATGGGACGCTTGGGTTCAAACTAACTTGCATCTGGGCTAAAGAAGGAACCCAGGTGTTTTTTTTTAGAATCCATTTACTGTATGGGTGACCAGTTTCACAGACCGACACAAGAGTTAGTTGTTTTTTTTGACAGTTCATAATCAAAGACTTCTCTGTCATTCGTCCTACATCGTTTAACCGCAGCGCCATTAGAGCGTATCAGTACGTCTGTGCATGTGAAAGCATGCGCCTGTAAACAATGAGTCCTGTGTTTTTACCTGAGGCAGGTTTTGTTTTTGTCAACAACGGTTTGCATGATCTCATCATCTGCAGGAGCTCCAGCAGGCTCATTTGAACTTTGGCCTCTTTAGAATATTAACAGGAAAATGAGTGCGTTTGTCAGGTGAAAGCCCAGCCTCATAAAAGTCACATGAGCAGCTGGAAAGTGGTTCATAAAAAGATAATTAATTTGTGTAGCAGCAGGAGGATCAGGCCAGTAAAACTCTTTAGATCATCTGTCTCTCTCTTTCTGAGTTTCATTCTGAGAGTCTGACTATGAGTTTCACTACAGTGACTACTTGCAGCTGAAAGTTTTACAGATGAGCGATTTTTCTAGCAGGAAGCCTCTCTCTCTCTCTCTCCAGCAGCTGCAAGGTGTCTTGTTTTTTGCTTTTCGATTCCACCTTGGGGGCTTGTTAGGTGAGATCAGCAGACTGGTCAGAGGGGTCTGTGTGCTGCTGTATAATCAGAGAGGAGCTTTGAAGCCCAGACGAAGCAAAGCTTTTCTAGAACTGAAGTGTGTGTGCGTGCAAAAAATAATAACTTAGAGGTTTTTACATGGGGTTGTTTTATTTTTTGTTGTTGTTTTTTCTCTAAAACTATTTGTATATGCACTTACATGGAATGAGCAGAGTTTTCCCTTCCAAAGATATAAAACTGTGGCATGTGCAGATGATTTATTAAAGAAATGGAAGATCATTAAAATAGAAGTAAAACGTATGCAGTCAAGAAAATGGATTTGCCATAGGGCTAGATGATATGGCTGAGAAACGTATCACGATACAAGCGTTTCGTATCAGCCCATGTCGATAATTATTGTTTTTAGTTTTTTGTTTTAAATATCTGAAATACTACCAAACCCTCCCTGTTTTATAGTTTTGTCTCCACACTGTTGTTTTTAT
Source organism: Alfaro cultratus (assembly GCA_903066825.1). NCBI lineage: Eukaryota > Metazoa > Chordata > Actinopteri > Cyprinodontiformes > Poeciliidae > Alfaro > Alfaro cultratus. The sequence continues at coordinate 8,457 of CAEFZX010021967.1, read as the reverse complement.
ATTATTATTATTTTGAAGCAATCATGGCAAAACTTGACACTGCTGCTGCACAAGTTACTCAACAGGTTGTTGCTAGGTAACCAAAGAGCCAGTGAGTTGATGCTATCCGGCTAGTTAGCTCGCTATGAGCGGTTGAGTGGCTAAAGTCTTTCCTCTGCCTCCATCTCCCAGAATGCTGTGCGAAGTTCGATGCATATTCTACATATTGAATATCAAATGTTCTATCAGACATCTTACCCACTGCTATTGATCAGGTCATATGTAATTGATTTATCGTCCAGTCCTAACTTGCCCATACTGTAAAAACACCTGACGTCCATTTTTGAGGCCAGCTGGACATTCCTCACTTCAGATCATCCTGCAGATTTTCAGTCTGATGCAGGACTGAGCTATAATATTTATCTGATGAAATTATTCTTTTGTTGATTTGTGTGCGTTAGGTTGTTGCGATGCTGACGTATGAAAAAAATCAGTTTTCATGCAGATGCCTGAGAATAGGATGACAACACTGATTGGTATTTGGAACTAAGATCCCATTTCCATCTAAAGATATAAGAACCCAAACCATGATGCAGCCACCACCAAACCTTACTATAGAAATGACTTTTTTTTTCTTTCTTTTAGTAACTTTTAGTCTGCTTTTTGCAACCAACATGTGTTTTGGAATTACGGCTTAGAAGTTCAACATTTAGACTTGAAGTGTGTCTAAATTTAGTCTTTTTATTTTTATTATTATCAGGATAATGTGTCATTTTGCCTCTGTATCCTGCTGTATGCCTCTCAGGAGCCTCCCTGGTCAGTTTTCTTCTCTCTCCATTCATTTTTGAGACACATCAAGTTCTTGCTAATCTCGTCTTTGCTCACTGCGTTCCGCGGCGTATCTAAAACCGTCAGTCGGTCAGTAGGCATCACTGACCGTCGCACAGCGGCAACCAAAGCACTATGCTGCGTTTCAGTTGTGTGTGAACTTTTTCTCACCAAGATCCTGTTTCTTCAAAACGAGTCTCTCAAATTCAGGAAGGGGAAGCTCTGCTGTGTGACTATCTGCACAGCGGATCAAATCATAGTCAATATTAAAGCCTGCAATCACACAGTCACATAGGCATTCGTGGAAGGCTCAACCAATCACATTTTACACCTGCAGAATATATTTGTCCATTTTGGATGGATGTGCTATCATTTCATAATCATTTGTTAATTCAGAGTGTCCAAAGTGTTTCCCCGGAGACGTTTTCGGCCCTTTGAACAAGTTTGAGCCGCCCACCCCTCAACCAATGCAGTTCAGAAATAGTACAAATTTGGCCCTCCAGTGGACCCTTTTGTCATTTTTTTTATCATGTCAATTTCAATGACGAATCTAATTCTTCTTTGACAGAAAGTGTTAGGCACAAAGTGTTTTTCTTTTTGATTTCATAGCAATAGAACTATAAACATCCAGGGACGAGTTACTTTGTTAAACTTTAATAGAAACTTCTTCTGAGGAAAATTTCCATTTTGTTGCTGAGAATAAGACTCGAAGATTTAATAGACCAAATAAACTGAAAAAAAGAGAAAAGTTAGGAAACGGTTCACCTTTTGTTTAAAACACAAATAGTGCCTTTTTGCAAGGTTATTATAATTAATTGAAACTAACAAAATAATGAAAACTAAACTTAAACTAACTGGAACTGTACTGCGTGTTTATGAAACTCACTAAAACGTACTGAAATCATAGCTATAGCGTGTTTTGTTTTTGTGTTTATGAATATATTTATTAGCCTTTTTGAATTCTTTACCAAAAATTAGCCAAGGCAAAAACTAAACCTACTACTATAATAAAAACTAAAACTAAACATTTAACTAATAAAACAGCACTCTTTTAAAAACTAATCAAAGATAACTGAATCAGACAAATAAAAAGTTACAAAGCAATTATAAACCGCCTCTTTTTTTCATCAAAATGTGTTTAATTTATTGCTGAGCAGATGGGGGAAAAAATTTACTACAAAATAATTTAGCACTTTAACTTTGAAAAACAATTTGCTTATTTTCAACTTTGGCACTCTGGCCCATGTTGGAAACGTTTGGACGCCGTGTGACCTTACAGTTAGTCAGCAAGTGAACGTCTCGTCATCCACGTCTTGCAAAAATGGCCCCCGGTTTTAAAGCGGTTGCTGTAGTAACTTGAAGACCCTAACGTTCCACTCTTTGCTGCAGGGTGAAACGGATTTTCTTCAAAATATTTAATTAATCGCCTCCACGTTTTGTTTAGTTTTATTGCAACATTTATGGTGAATGAATTTATATAAAAAACTTTGGTAAAACGGTCAGTGTTTGCAGGTTCACATGTTCACACAGTTTGCTGTGAACAGGACCAATAATTGTCCCTCTTCAGTGTTTGTGGCTCTCCATACCAAAGGGTTGTTTGTTGTCAAAACTTAGAAAAACTATCCGATCAGGTGTTGTTTGTTCTAAAGGTGTGAAGCCATAAAAGAAACACGAAACCAGGCAGTGAAACATTTATTGCAGGTAGGGAGCAGAGACCATCCTGATATGGGCCATGCCTCTAGTAACAGTCGCCGGTTGTGTAAATAAAGGAACTTCACCCGCTTAAATTAAAGCAAAGAACAGAGGCTTCCCTCTTTCTTCAGTTGTCTGGTTTTAATGTTCTGCTTGACTAAATGTCAATCTTTTGAAGGCTTTTTGAAATATTAGTGTATTTAGAAAAAAAACAAAAGTGTGACATATAACATGTTCAGCTGGCTTGGTGAGTTATTGCAGAAGGCCAACATTTTTTCTTCTGTGTGTGTGTTGTGTGCAGCTTCTAGTATGTGTTCAGTCGCCCCATGCGGGTGACTCCTGGGCGGGGACATTTGTTGAACTTGAAAGAAAGGTGTGTTGTCTCTTTTTAATCGCAGTTGCAGCAATTGCAGGCCCTGCTTGACTTGTAAAACTCCACCCTGTGCGTTATCCAACAGGCAGGATCGCTCGGCAGCAACAGTGTGGAAGCAACCGCTGACATGAGCAACCTGGATCAATTTCGACAGTCATGACTTGGCTTAGATGGCCCAGGGTATGCTCTGGCCTGCCGAATTCACCGCAAAAATGGCGGAGGCTGCTCCATCCGTAAGTGATTTTTGTGTACGGACTGGTGGTGGGCTCTGTTTGCTGAACTACCTGCTGCTTCTGCTGCTGCTGCTGCTGCTGCTGCCTTTTGGACTTTTGGCCCGGCGGCTTGGGATTCCTCTCTGCTGTAGAGCTTTCCAAATTCAAAATTGGGTGTGAAAAGAAAGGGGAATTTTAAGTAGAGAGGCACCAATGCACTTTTGTTTGCCGCTGATACCGATAAAGATTTAGTATCGGCTGATTCCGATACAGAAAACCAAAGCTGAACTAATTATAACGTTTCTTTTTCTTAAACACAGACGTCAGATAACTCTGCACCATTACGGCACACTAAAACACACCAAAAGCTTCAGCATCTTGATCAAACATGTAAAAACAACTTTAGTTTGTTCAGTCAGTTGGCTGTTCTAATCCAAAATTAGGATTAGAACAGCCAATGTATAATGAATAGGTTGACTACCTTTGTAGAACATGTAAAAATAAACTACAACAAGAGGACAAAGCGTAGAACTAGACTGAATAGATCTGCCCTTATGGATCGAGCACATTGTCACTGGTACCCCATCTAGAATTTTTTTTCAATTTCGGGACCGATACAGATATTAATATCAGATTGGTGCATCTCTAGTTTTAAGTAGGATCTTTGTTAAACTATTAAAGCATCTGTCATAACACAAAGCACAACTCTATTTTAAAATGTATCCATATGTAGGACGGGGCCACAGCTTCTGCGCCTTATTCCCAAAAGAGTTTCTTTACAAACTTTACAGTTTCTTTATCATTTCTGCATCCAAACTTTTACATACACAGATTTAAACCCAGCATTAACCCAAAGTAATTAAGCGTTTATTAAGAGCTGAAAGTTTAAAATGTGACCTTTTGTATGTCCAAAACTTATTAAAACGAACTTCAACATAAGAAATGTGTAGTTGTCTTTTTTTTTTTTTGGTGCATGTCTGAATAGATGTGTAGCATTCACACGTTTTCACCGTTTGTTTTTTGGTGTCGACTCTTGGTTAGTTGATACCATTTTGTTTCTGAATACCTGGAGAAAATGTGGTTTCTCCACATAAGATTTCATAAATGTAAAAAATAAATGGATACATAAAAAAGCATTTTCTTAATCTACTCTGTCAACACCCACTTTGATTCCTTTGGGACGATTCAAACTTCAAGACAAAAAGAGAAATCTTCTCAAACTTGCTCTTGTTTTAAGCTCATGTTTCATTAGTTTATCTTATTGAGTCAAATTTCTTAATGATCTGCTTTGTTATCCAAACCTGTCTGTCTGGTAAATGACATCTTGGATCTAAATGAGACAGCTTGTATAAATAAAGGTAAAAAAAATAAATAAATAAATTTTAAAAAAAGCTTTTGAGAAAAGTATGATTGCAATTTGGAGGTCAAATGTGTTTCTAGTAACGCATGACGTCACATCGTACTACAAGGTTTGCGCGACTTGCACCGATCGATCTGTAAGGCTGTCTCTTACGTCTTCATATCTCACTTAGATATCTTTTGTTGTTTTTTTTTTCTAAATTTGAAAACTCCAGAGCTAACACGAGGTGCACTTTCCTTCTACCGCACCTGTCCAAACCTGTGTACATTTTTCTCTCGGCGTTAACTCGACCAAATCAAAACAAATCACTGTTTCACAACCTGCAAGCGCCACAAAAGCAGAAAGGAGAGCAAGAGGTCGGGCCGCCTCAATCTGCAGGATTTACTAGAAGAGCCGCCATGGTCGAGCTCTAAATTGATTTCTGTCCTGGCCTGAGCGCAGGAGGCCTGACTTAGTCATATGTGCTGTGCGCCGTTGTTAAATGTGGTTTTATTTGCAACCGGGCGACCGCAGCAGTATTTAGTTCCAGACTGCCGGTCTGTTTTTCCTAAAACCTGCGCTCGGCGCTCTGGATTCATAAGCGTTTGACGCTGCTGGCTTTGACTCCTGCTGCTAGAGTTACAGGTCATTTTGCGAGTGGAAGGTTTGAATCGGATGTGACCGGGTCACGGCTGCCTCTCTGCTATGCTTGATTTTTACTTTTACTCATTAAATGTGCTCTGTTTTATCATAAGTTCTCCACATATTTGCAGCCTGTTGGTGCAGACTCAGCTCTAGATGTGGTAGTGATTTAACGCGTTGCTTGTTTTTATGCACAAACAAGACATTTTGTTAGGAATGTCTGGAATTTTCTGGTGCTCACACTCTTGACTGCTGGGTTCCCGTACAGAAAGGATGCTGGGAGTATCTGTGATCGTGTTGGTAAAACAGATCTGTGGAGTTATCACAGCAGCTGCTCTTCTACAGGACCTGGAGGACTTTCCACTCCGGTGGCACGCGGTCGAACTCGTTTGAAAGTGAACCCTCCAGTTCACTCGAGTCGAGAGCGAATTCTTGCAGCTGCTCTATTTTTTTTATTCGTGGAAACTTTAATGAAAATGGAAAACATTTGAAAACAGACCTATAACATAATCTGAGCTTGGAAGGCTTAAACTCTTTCTCACCTCTCACCTTGTCATCTGTGCTTCAGTCGTTGTTGTTCTGACTTCCTTTTTCTGTGCAACACTCACTTCACACACAGTTTATTGCAGATGTATTTGATTATGTGGAACCTTTTTCTATATTTTGTCATGTTAAAATATCAGCCTTCACTGTATATCATCGGGACTTTTATTAGACATGTCGACACAAAGTAGTGACACGTGGTGGTAGCAGTAGCAGCGGCATTTTTGGCCATTAAAAATCTGAAAAGTGTGGTGTAGTTTTGTATTTAGCCCCCTCTTATACAAACAAATGAAATCCAGTACAACAAACTCCCTCCAGGTCTCGCCTAATTAGTGAATGAACTTTACTTTTGTGTAATTTATCCAGAAATGAACTACACGAGACAGTGTAGTTTGGTTGTGGATGGGTTGAAAGCAGGATTAGGTCACAAAAGCAATAGCCCAAAATGTGAAAAATCTCACAATAAAGCTGAAATGGGCCATTCATAAAAGAGATTGTGCCCAAATGAGACCCAAGATTGAACAACTTGCCAAATATGCCTGGAAGAAACTGAACTTTGCACATCATCCTGAAGGCAACCTGATGGAAAACATGGCAGTGGCAGCATCATGCTTTTTGGTATCGGAAAGCTTAAAAAAATGCTGTTGGAGGCTGGGGGAAAAAACATTAGGCATCAAAATTAGGGTTTGCTATGATCCATGTCGTCATCACAATCCCCCTTGGGCTAAAATCACCTAGCATTAGCTTAAAGCAAAGCCTTATTCATATGCTGGCCCAGTCAAAGTATAGACACACTGCAAAGAACACAAAATCTTACCAAGTGTTTTTGGTCGAGTTTCTGGAACAAATATCTCAGTACAATTGAAATAAGACAAAACTAACTTACAAATAACTTTTCAGCAAGATGTAAAACAAGCAAGAGGTTTCTTTAGGTCAATTATTTCTTAATATTGGTAAGAAAATATAGTTCAACTGGCAGATTATTTCATTTATAACGAGACATTTTTCTCATGTTATGAATTAAATAATCTACCAGTAGAACTAGTACGTTTTTAAAATTAATTATCGAGCTACAACAAGCTATCATGTCTTGCTAAAAACGTTTAAGCTATTTTTTGTCTTATTTCAAGTGTAGTACACTAGAAACTCAATCAAAATATGCCATGTAAGATTTTGTTTTTGCTCTGCATCAATCCAGTTGAGGATGCGCTGTTCAGTTCCAGTCTTGGTTAAAGTTATTCTTGCTAAAAATGAGCGTAAATGTATCACCTTCAAGGTTGATAGATACGTAATGCAAAGGATTTCCAGCTGTAACTGCAGGAAAAGATGTTTAATCTGAGTTTTGAAGGTCTAATACAAATGTACGTCGCATTTCTTTGAGATTTCCAACTGCAAAATGCTCGGGCAAAAAAACATGCTTTCCTAATTCTTCACAACTGTGAGGTTACTCTGCATTGCTCTGTCACATGACATCTCTTTGAACTCCATTGAAGTTTCTCGTTCTAACGGAACAAGACGTGTGAAGATGTCAGAGCCTGGTGCTTTACTGGGTCTGTGTGCTGAGCTAGCTTCATCAACCAGTGGACTGGTGGAGGATGTTGCGTTTTTATTGACACGTTTCCTCGTTTCTGTCCGCTTCTTTCCCCATCAGGATGAAAATGCGGCGGCACAGAGTGTTCTTGCTGTGCACGGTGGGTCTGTGTGTCATCTCCTTCCTCCATTACTACAAGGCCCTGCACTACGTCTCCCTGCTGCGCGAGCTCTCCGCTCCATACCCCAACATCAAGTCCTTCATCATGGTCTCGGGCTTCTTCTGGAGGGAGAAGGGCATCGCTGCCACCCCGCTCAGTCCCGCCTCTCCCGAAGAGGCCCCGCCGCTGCGCGTCCTCCGCCAGGGCGCGGTGAAGCCTGGCGGTGGGGCGGGGTCTTTGGGGGACAGAGGCGGAGGAGGGGGAGCGGTAGACCCAGGAGCGTTGGACGCCAAAGTCAGAGTCGCCGGTGTGGCCGGCCTTAAACATTTCGAGGTGAGAGCGATGAAGGAGCCGGAGCCTCCGCATCCCTGGGAAAAACCAGAGGAGAACCAGCTGGAAGACTCGCCAAGAGAGGTTCAACACCCTGGCTTTCTGAGTTACTGCATGCTAACAATGCATGCAAAGTGGAAGCTTCCAGCTTCGGCATCAGAATTTAAAGATAAATCATGCCTCCTGACACAAGAGAAAAGCTTAGACTTGTCTTTTTGCAGAGGAGGATGGTGACCTCAGTTTATAACATAGATGTTAGAGATTGGTTTTTTTAGTTTTGATTAACTTTTTGTTGAATGGTTTATATTAGAGTATTACCAACACAGGTTTAATGGATTCATGATATTGTCACCTTTCTAAAATGATGGCCTACATCACTTATTTTTGCCAAAAGGGATTTTTTTTTTTTTTGCCTAAATCATCTTTTGGCAAAAAAATTTAAAAAAACGACATAGACCATCATTTTAGAAAGGTGACATAATATAAGACCTTCTCACTCCCATCATTGAGTTGGTCCAAATTTATTCTGACAAAAATAGATTTTGTGTTTGGTTTGTCAATATATCTCAATTTGAAAGATGAAATCTGTCTCTTATGTGGACTGGTAAATATTAAGATAATGAGTGGTAAAAAGATTGACACAAACTGTAGAAGGAGAATGTCTGACACTTTTTTTTACTCCTAGTTGTTTCTGTCTTCAATTCTGCAACAGAGCAGAGAGACATAGGAAGGCTAGCTTTCTGATTTTTCTCCTCCATATGAACAATCCTCTTTGACCTAAAAGCCTCCACAAGCACAACATAATTTTATGCCTGTCACACAAAATTG
>CAEFZX010021962.1:0-21131 GCA_903066825.1 Alfaro cultratus | reverse complement strand
ATATATATATATTTTTATATATATATATATATCTATAGATATATATATATATATATATATATATATATATATAAGATGGCGGCGAGACCAAAGATGGCGGCGAGACCAAAGATGGCTGTTATATCATCATGCAGGTATGTGGGAATCAGCAATACCTTTACACTTATCAGTGTAAAATGGATTAGCATTTAAAATAAACCAAGAACATTCACTACTAGAGAACTTAACATTTGCACAAACAGTTACAAACATCACTTCACAATAAAACAGTTTCGTCTCACAGAGCTATGCTACGTACAGAGCTACCCATCAAACTCCAGTCGTTTTTTTTGTTTTTGCTTTCTTTTTCCAAGCTCAAACAAGAACTGAGCAACTGTAGCTCTGGCTAGTTAGCCATTCTTACTTAAAGCTTAAATAAAACCGACTCACCGGACAAATCCAGGAACTGAATCATCCAGTCCCAAAATCTGCCTGCCGTTTCTTCTCTGGCTTACACAGCAGGAGTGTGCGTGTAGCGCCCTCTATCGGGCATTTAAATAACTAACAAAGTTACACAAAACTTACAGACAGATCAGCAGCGTAGTTTTTTTTTGGGGGGGGGGGGTTGTTACAACAGTATTTGACATGAATAAAAAACTTTTAAGTTCGTGGTTGTGCATTTTGCAAAATATGAAAGAGTAAAAAGAGCATTAAAAGAGTTGAGGTATGAAAAGTTCTGCAAAGCACTGTATGAGCTGAGGCACAACTTTTTTCCAAAATCCTATTTAGTGCAGATTAGTGTGTTTTTAGCTAGACTAATTTTGATCAACTGTTTTAAAAGTAATTTGTCACTTCATGCTTGTAAACAATTTATGCAGAAAGCAAAAAAAGAGAGCTCCCACGTTGCCCAGAATCCAATGTCTGCCATTAGCTATTAACCCAAGTGTGAGGTACTAATTAAAACAGGACACCCACATTCAAGCCAAGTGAGAACGCCAGTGCTGATGCATCATGTAGAGAAAAAACAAAGAACACCAAAAATATTCTATCACTTTCAGACATTGATGGCTTGTTTTTTTTTTTTTATTTAAATAAAGGGTAAGAATAATGTAGAAGTTATTATCCACAGTGCTGTTTTATGTGAGTAAAAACAGTTTAATATTAAAGACAATAAACCTAAATTTGAACATGGTGTCATGAATAGTTGGAGACGTTGTTTTCACATTTGTCGTTCAGTGTTTGAAATATTATTCCATCATATGGGTGGCCTTTATTTCAACAAGACCATTCTGGTAGCATATTTAATGATAAAATTAATTATTTAATTTAGCTATAGGACGTGCCAAGAATGAAGAGCTAGATGCTCAAAATGCTAACGAAAGAAAATCCTTCATTGGATTCATGCAGTGTGTGAGTATTTTTGGGTGTGTTTACTGTTTGTGACAATATCAACAGCAGCTGCATTCTGAATAAGGCAAGACAATTTGTGATAATTATGTTGGTCTGTGTTTAATTTTCTGTCTTTCTTACATTTTTTTTCAAAAAGAGGGACATCTAGCTCAAATTAATAACCAACTGATTAAAGAAATATAAAAGACAGCAACGGGCAAGTCTGCTAGGCAGCTGGGGGGGGTTTTGGAGTAATGTCAGAAAAAAAAAGTCTTTTTAGTCGACCTTACAAACATAAATATGAGTTTTCTGAAGGCTGGTAGGACTTTAACTACAACTTCGGGTTTTGATTAGATGACACTGAGACTGAACCTCTCGGCAACATAGACCTCAGGTGGGGTTTGGTCTGAAACGGAGAATGAATGCCCGCTGTGGGCTGTGATGGAGGATCTGTGATGCTGTGAGCCTGTTTCTCATCTGAAGGCCCTGGGAATCTTGTTAGAGAGCATGGCAGCATGAACTCTTTGAAACACCAGAAGATTTTAAATAATAATCTGTGCAGCTTGCCAGAAAACTGGACACTGATCATTACTGGGTCCCTCAGCAGGACAATGATGCAGAATATATAACAAAATCAACACAGAAAGGCCAAAATCAACTATTCTGATATTATCATCCAATCATCAGACCACAGTACAAAGAAAAAGAAGAAAGGACCTAGCACTCAGTGTGTGTGTCAATGTGAAATAATACAAGAGAAGACAAAAAGGCGTGGTGTAAATATCAACTGCAGGGGCACCAGTATTTGTCGAACACGTGTTTTGATGTTAAAAACATTTCCATCCCCGCTGAATAAATTTACTGAAATTAAAGGCTGGATTTTTCAAAAAACTTCAGAGCAAAATATTCTACTGCAACTACAAATGAATTTATTTGAAGGATTTTTCTGCACATCATTACCCGGTTGATAATAAATGTGGAAGGCCCTGTATTAGTATTAGTATTAAATGAATTTTCAATACTAATCAGTTGTTGTTGTTGTTTTTCTCTTAACAGTAAGTGGTCAGAATGATTTACGCTTTCAGATTTTAACCAAGCAAAAAATAAAAAGCAGAGAAAAAGAAAACGCTGTAGCTCTTAAGAAACGCTGCCGTCTAATTCGCTCTCGCTCGGCTCTCCTGATGAACCTCGCCGTTGCACACACCACACCTGCATTAACATGGTGTTGTTGATGAAAGCCCACAGCAGCCTCGCCCTCTTAATAAAGTAATGTCTGGAGTGGCTGTGAGAGCCTTGTCTGGGAGGGTATGCAATGGGCTGGGGAATAATGAGCAAGTCTGAGATAAATAATGGATCGCCGTCATTCACATTACAGAGGAAATGACTGTAATAGTGCTTGCCGGGTGAAAGACCTCCATCTAACACATTAACACTCAGGACAAAGATGGAGAGGGAAGGGGGCTCAGGATTGGAGAAAGAGGATGCAAGTGGAAGTGCAAGAGGGTTGATCATCATCCCGCCCGAACAAGAACCTGCCCACTTGAGGCTGGCGTAAAACAAAGTGAGACAGGAAAGAGAGGAAACGAGCACGACTATTTTAAGGTCGAGGCTGAAGGAAACACCTGAGAGCTTCATTAGCAATGTAGCATCTATCAGGAGGAAGTTCTTTAGGACTGTGATATTATTCTCTCGCTCTCTCGACCCACTGTGCCTGCCCCGGGAGAGGGCATTAGAAACAGAAAGGTCTGAATGCAAGCCTACAATAGTGGAGATAAATGGGATTTGAAGCACGGGCTATAAGGAGTGGCAGTCATTAGACAGTAAGTGAGCCAAGCGAGTTGTTAGGACATGAGCAGTGCTAGTCGTTAGGAAAGGATAGAGGGAAGAGGGATGGAGCGATGGAGGGAAAGGAAGGAGGCCAGTGGCTGTTTGTTCTAGGACTAAGTGCTGGATAATGAGATCAGACTGACATGACCCTCAGAGCTGAAAGAGACAGCTTTAGCATTACACCTCTCCCCGTTTCTCGATCACATTCTCCATGTCTTACATATACTTTCACTGTCTGTGTTTGTGTTTTTGTCTCTCGGTTTGCTGCAGCTGAATCTGCGTCACAGATGGAATATAAGCTCTGAAGCCAACAATGAAGAACTATATAAATGTTGACGATGAGTCAAACTGTAGCAGACTGAGTGTAAAGGCCTGAGAAAGAAAGAAAGAAACAAACAAAAGGACGTTTGCCATACTTTCACCAGGAAATAAAATATAGTGGAAATAAAGAGGAAACTTAATTTACAAACTGGAGAGCTACTATTCTCCAATTTGTGATATTTGCTGTTGTTTCAACATAAAGTTCTAATAAAAGAACTTTATGTTCTTTTATTAGTGTTTTGCTTCCCAAGGAAGCTATAAATGGTCTGGCGTTCATCTCACTTTAGTTCCATCACCCCCCAGCTCTCTCACGTTAGTTGCTCTCCCTCACCGCTGTTATGCCCTCTCTTACATTAGTCTTACCCCCCTTATGTTAGTCCCCCCCGCTAGGACAGTAGCACCGGACGGCGGCGTCTCGAGTATTCTCAAGTCCAAAACTTGACAGGTATGCAGCCTAGCCCAGAGTGATTAACAGAACATAACCAGAAATTCAAGGTCTGAAACTGTCAGATGTTTGAATGTGTCTGATCAAGGTTAGCCACATACCTGTGCATGTGCAATAGTGGCAGAGAATATCTGCAGCCGCTCGTCTTTGATCCTTCTCTGAAAGTGATGTTTCTCACCTTTAGAGTCTAAAAGCGCATATATTCCGATAATGATGTTTAATTAACACTTGCTCATGTACAGAGCCCTTCTGTGTAAATCGGTTTCTGACAGAATCAACAGCTACATTTCCCATAGCGTGTGTCTTTAGTCAGCGTGTCTGGATTCAGATACAATTTCAACATGCCACACCGACTCCTGAGGCACAGAAGTCTCTTCGGTTTGAGGTTAGGGAAAAGTATGCAATTAAAATTAAAAGTATGCAATTTTGTTGTGGCAATGTGAAAAAAAGGACAGTAAAAAGCAATGGATTTGATCCTACAGCTGGATAAAGCAGCCATGGGTTCTGTTACATGAACTGGAAACAATTACAAAAATGTTCATTATCATAAGTCTGACCTTTTCTTAATTCACAGCTCGACTCCATTCGTGTATGACTGAAGAAAACAAGATATTTCAAAATGCCAAACAGCAATTGGCTCTGTCTATAATGTTGACTATTGCATAATTGGAGCAGTAATCTTCTCCAATAGTCTAAAACAGTCAAGTGTGATGATGGTATGCAAAGGGATTTATTGTTTCCTGGAGCTGCAAACAGTCTCATCAGGATCTTGAAAGCAGTTTAATCAATAGGAAGCGTAGAGGACACAAACGATGTACTCAGATTTGTCACAGTCTCGACGGTATTGCCGAGCAAAAGAAATCTAGCTGCATTAGCGGGTTTAAAAAGTATCACAAATTAAGCAAAAATAAATAAATAAATAAAACTTTTAGAAAGAGATTTTGGTTTCATTCTACAGGTGAGCCTGGAAAGGAAAAGCGGTGGCAGCTGCAGGCCACTCATTGGGAAGATTATTTTCCCAGCTCTGCAGCCACTTTTGGGCAAAACAAAACCAGGTGCACGCTGTTTTTGCCAAAAAAAAATGACATAATAAGTCCATAACAGCGAAGGCCATCGATAAATGCTTGACTGGCAGTTATATCAATGAAGCATTCAGTTCTAATTTGGCACTTATTGATCTAGTTCTTGGATGACTGTGATGATCTTTTTTTCATTTTGCAATCTTACTAGGGAATCTATCATTCTGGTCCAAGAGTGGACAGACATTTTAACTTTTTTTATTTCAGAAGTGTTTTTTACGCCTTGTATGCTTTCTAAAATGTGCTGGGCCTCATTTATCAAAACCCAGAGTAGATTTGTGTGCAAAGATAATTGTAGGAGAAGTTCCATGTGTGATTTATGAAACTATGTGCGTACAGAGTGATCCGACCTTATACAGTCAGGTTACGATTAATCTGGTGACAGAATCAAAATGGAGAATTTATGACAGTTTGGAAGCAGGATGAAATTTGTGCCGAAAAAAAAATAAAAATCAAAGAAATCAGTAGACTCTTGATGATGTTGATGTATTTATCTAAAGATAAATATGCTGGTCACAATCTTGTGGTATTTAAAATTCAGTGTCAATTAATCTCACACACATCAAACATGCATATAGTAACCTTACTTTAGGTCACAACATTTCCTTTTCAGAAATAAAATTTCAAAGGGTCAGACCTACAAACTTTCCTAAAACCTAAATTACTCTTTACACATTTTGTGCTTTTTTTAAAAAAAAAAAAAATTATATCTAGACATTTAAAAATGAGAATGTCCAAAAGCGATTAGGTTTTTATTGGTTCTGCAGCTTAAATATGATCATCCACTGTGTTCATTAATTTGTATTTTAATATATTTTAAGAACATTTTAAATAATTTAGCATGTATTTAAAGGTGAATTGTCGCCAATATACTGTTGTTGTTTGTAAAACCAAATGTTGATGTGCTTCCTGATCAGTTTTAGGTTATTCTGCAGCTATTTCTGCTCACTTCACCCACAAAATACACATTACTTAAAACTTTAATCTTTTTTTTTTTCACATTTAAGTATGAGTTATGAAATTTGACCTCTTCACGGTGAGATTTTCAAGCTAAGACTTTGCTGCTTTTCTGATGGGTTTTTTTTCTTCCCCCCCACAGAAGAAGTATGGCAAGTGAACTGAACTTTAAAGTTGTGTCAAAGGGCTTTGCTGTGAGTCTTTGTTGCGCTGAGCTTCATAAAACTTTCTTTACACCATGCTGATCTGACACACACACAACAGCAAGTAACACCATCAAACACAAAATACTTCTCACTTGTCCCACATACCAGGATGCAAAAAATAGTCAGATATACCATATTTGAGTGAAGGCGTTCTCTGTGATTTCGTTGTAAATGCTGGTGAATAAAAAGTATTCAGAGTGAAAGTGCTGTAACTAAAACAGGAGGGGGTCTGCAGAGGGATTCTTTCATTTTACTGCATGCAACCAACAGGGGGTTCTAGGGGGGAGAAAAAGAAGCAGACATGAAGAGCAGTCACTTTAATTTTCAAACAAGTGTTTGTTCTGCATCCCAATGAAACTTTTTACTTCAAAGATTCGGGAAATCCTTTGTGTATCACTTTGCACCGGCTCGACGTGCTAAATATATGGTAACACGCTCTGTTATTTCTGTTGTGTAACCTTGACTGCTGGATGTGTGCCGTGATCCACAATGTCAGAGCCGCAGGTTTATTCAGAGGTTTCCAAGCCCTCTTTGACCTTATCGCGTCGCAGCACAAAGCATCGATCTTAACATCAAATTGAAACGAGTCGGCCGAGGATACTAATATAGTACGACAAGCACTTCTTTTACGAAATGCGCACAGCAGACGGAAGAAAAACGGACGTTGAAAAAACAATTGGTTGTACTTCCTGTAAAATGGAGCCTTACTTCTCTGTTATTCGGTTTCGTTTAACTGCTTTAAAAATTGAGTCAGCTGACGATAAATCATAAGTATTTCATAGGTATTAATCATTCATTCACTTGACTCTATCACTTTTTCTAAACTTCCTGCCTTTTGGTTAAGCAACATTTAGGTTTTGAGATCAATAGCGAGGTTGATAAAAAAATCGCAATAATTTTGACTGCTGGTTTATTTAAGAAGCAGTTAAAAAATAGATGTTAACCCTTTGGAAACAGTAAAGAATGTGTAAGCAGAATTAAGAATTTGACAGCTTTGTATTAAACTTTCTTCAAATCTAAAATCCACTCATTGAATAAAGTGCGTATGATCACTTTGATTCCTGCTGCAGAGTTGTGTCCCTTCCTGTAGTTGGACATTCATGCTTTACCAGTGGTTTGAGAAGGTTCAATGCACCTTTTCTGATTTCTAAGTTTGCCTAATAGAGCTTTTAGATTCTCAAGTGGGTTTTAAGACAAAATTTAAGCTGTTTAACAAAGAATAGATGATTACTGCCAAGAAAAACCTGTTACTAACAAAAAAACAACTGATTTTTCTCTTAGGTGCGGATATTTTTTATTTTTTTTGTGGAGGTAAATCTCATTTGAATGCACTGGTCTTTTTCATTCACAGGTTTCTTTCAGTTATTAATTTTTTATTTTTTTTCCAATCTGACGCACCTTCTTCTGCCAATAAAAAGCCTCACACCTAGGCCGGTGCTAATGAACTGAGAGGAGGAGAAAATGGAGTAAAGTGGGTGTGATAAAAATAAAGTTCTAATGTGGGATGGAAAGATTTATTTTTTTTTAGTTTATATTTAAGAATCAAACCTGTATTTAAAAAGTGAAACCCTTCCAAACAGACAAGAATCTGGACCTTCCTCTGCTAATGAGGTTCTGTTCGCTGCCAAATGACCAAACTTAAAAATAGTTCAGTATGACCAAGATCTGGCTGAAATCCCATGTTGGGTGAAGCATAGATGTGAATTTGCATGATTATAAGAAAGTAATTGCAATTAAAATTGTCAGGGATAAACTGTCAAACAAATCTAACAGATTAGAGAAGATAAAACCTATAACAACTGTAGATGAAAACATGATGATAGCCCTAAGAGGAAAGGTTTTCTCCAAGAAAGTAAGACCAAAACATCGGCAAAAATGAAAGTATGACCAAACATTTACACAGATCAAAGTGAAATGACGATCAATGGGAGGCAGTTTTTTGTTTTTTTTTCTTTTCAGCAAATGAATAAAGCTAAAGCATTTTTAATCACAAAACATAATCTTTAAAATATAGCATGTCTGCATATTTTGTGCTAAATGGGAGTGCAGTGATCAGGACGTCTCGTTTTTTAAACTAATTCGAGTCATTTTAGATCAGGCGTTTGCTGGCGCAGAGTCTCAATTGCGTCACTAAAATTAATGACTCATTACAAACTGCAACGCAACACAGTTCAGAAATATCATTTCACATTATCCAAAATCTTAAAGCCACACAGAATTTTCACTAAAAACTCGTCTTGTAATGACCTGAAGCTGCAGGCTAACGGGAAGGATCAAGTGCTCACACAACTGCTGCAGAATGGATAGTTCCTAAATATTTTGATATGGTTTATAAATAATGCGTCTCATAATGTATTTCAGTGCTGTTCCAATTAATCTTGAAATCTGTCGAAACTTGCATGAAGGCGTGTTGTCCTGTTCCATAAACTCAGTTCTTTTGTTATAATTGCCCAATCCCATATTTAGGACTGGATTCAGTCCCAAGTATTCAAAGGTGAGAATCTGTTTGATTGAAGAGCCATGTGGCTTTTCCTAATAGCCTTCCAAAATCACAGCTGATGATCTATGCTTATTAGTTACACCTTCTCAGTACTGGGCTGGACACCTTTTTTTTTCTGCTTTCAGAATTTTCCAACAAGGTGTAACAAACGTTGGCGAGAGATTTTGGCAGATATCGACACACAGCAAGACAAAGTTACTGCAAATCCTGGATGTCCATCTCCCTTTTCCACCAAATCCCAAGGAAAGTCCGATTGATCACTCAATGCCAGTATTTTTTACCCTAAGTTTCATTTGAATGGTGCAGCTCAAATCGAAACTAATAAGACTGGAAAATGTTTTCTAATCTGTTTTATCAGCAGGAAGTCACTGATGACTAAATACACTGATTTGCTATTTTTCTACATTTGCTTAATAAATGAAATGATTTTGGCTTGTTGACCTATACTTTTCTGTTTGTACCTGTATTTTTCTTTCCTTTTTTGCACTGTAAGCTTTTAGCATCACAGCTCTTTTGAAGTCGTGCACTTGACTCAGCATCTCAAACAAAATGGTGCTCTGGGGCTTGTTAAATTTGTTCACGCATCACCATCAGACAGTAGACGTGGACCATGCGGGCCCTGTTAAGTTTCTGTATGGCACTGAACTTCCTGATTCCAGCTTTCCAACTTCAAAGACACCCCCAGCAGCAGCTTGATAAAGTCCTGCATTTTGGGAATATTGCCATTCTGGAGAATCTTCTGCATAATGCAGCTCGTCAGCATTTCGAGTGATACGATATGTCTTCTCCTTAGTTGTATATAGCGTTCGTCCGTTATACCCTCCGGCCTGTCTTTGAACTTCTTTCTTTATCTATTGTCTTTTAAACCTTTTCAAGTCGACTGTTTGGATGTCACCTAACTCTTTAGTGCTCTTGATACATTTCCACAGCCATTAAATTTTTAAAGCTCTTATAAATCTAGCACCGTACTTGACACATTTTTAGCTTCTGTCGTCTATCGTACAAGTTGTTGAGCTTTTGGTTTTGTATGATCCACTGTACCATTAACCTGTAAATTAATGTTTCAGGCTGATAGTGCAGACAAAGCAGCCAACCAAAAGACACCGTCAGCACTGCTTCTGTGGCAGTTTAAAAAACAATGGCCTTATAATTGATGAGTAGAACGGCGTCTGCCCCAGTGCCTCAGATCTCGCTGCTTCGTTTTGAGCTTGATTACCTGTCTGTAAAGATCCATGGATGGTAATATCCCTCTAGAGAAAACATTGTCTATATGCAGCTGTTATATAGTCCTCTAATAGTTGGGTTGTTCCAACCTAACGATACTCTCTTTCTTCAAGCCTACCAGCCCGCCCTCTCAGGAAGAATTGCCATTGTGTTCACATCTGTGCTCTGTGATGATCTAGTTCACGCAGAACAGCAGTAGGGATAACTCATTACCGAGATATATGCTACACCTGATGGCTGCCGGGGGATTTGCCTTTGAGTTGGCTTTTTAGGAGTGTGTCAGCGCACTGCTTTAGTTCATTAACTTGACTATTTTTTATTGCCTTTTAGCATTTCACATTTACATTTAAAATGATGCTTGTTTGATTTGAAATTTTAAGCTTTCCTTTTGAAAATGCATTCTGATCGTATGACAACTGTGTCTTGGATTGAGTCTGCTCATGTTTTTTGTTTTATATCAGAATGATGGGGTCACTTGAAACTTATGACAAAAGAAGGAACAATTTAAAAGGGGAGAAAAATGCTTTCACAGCACCTTAAATTTGGCAATACAGACATTTATTCCTAACGATTTAATGAAATGAGAGACATTCACGTTTCTTTGATAAACCCGTTTTGGTAACACTTTAGTTGAAGGGCTGTGCATAAGACTGACATGAGGCTGTCATAAACATAACACAGCACAGATGTCATGAACATGAATGACTCTTCATAAATGTTTACGACAGCTGTCATGAAGTGTCATTCCGTCAATAATGACACTTTTAATGCAAAGTTGTACTAAAAGTTGCATTAAAAGTTCATCAAAAGTGTCGACTTTGCATTATTCTGTAAATAATGAAACTTTTAATACAAAGTTCCATTAAAACTTACAGTAAAGGCCAATCAGAAGTATCAACTTTGTATTAAGTGTCATTATTTATTGAATGACACTTCGTGACAGCAATCATAAGCCATTCATAAAGTCTCACTCATGTTCATAACAGGTGTTATGTCCTGTTTATGACAGTTTCATGTCAGTCTTATGCACACCCCTTCAAATAAAGTGTTACCCAGTTTTCTACAGTAAAAGTTTTACAGGTATATAAAAATGTAAAAAGAATTCATCTTAAAGAGAATGGTGCATTACTCAAATAACATAAATCAATAATTTTGTGTTCATGATGGACAGGCCATATCTGATCTGTGTGTGTTCACCATCCAATGCAGCCGGCAGCAGCTTCAAGCCGTAACACGAAGCTGCTACACATGTTCACCTCTCTACTTTTTAACCTACAAAACTCAGATAATTTATTTACTTTTTTTTTCTGTTTCAACTTTAGGTTTCAGACTCAACTAGCATTGCTTGAGGTTATATATCAGACTGCAAGCAAGTCCCTCTGGGGCCACAAAAAACTTCTGACAACTCCTTAAATACATGCAGTAGTAATTCCCAACACCAGTAAACAGACTTTGATGTTAAAAATTGGTGAAGTTTTTCTTCAAGCCCTGGGACAAAAACATGTTACCACCCACACAGCTGAGTGGAAGCATTCCTTGGCATTACTTATAACACCGAAGCATCCGGTCTTATTGCACAAACCCGGTGTCATTTCTACAGTATTGCAGTACAGAAAAAATAACCAGAGTTTGAGTGCAGACCTTTGAAACAAACTGCATATCACGCGAATAGGGGATAAACAAAACCAACTTTAGTTAGACAGAATAAGGCCATATTAGGCCACTGTGAATGACCGTCACTAAATATGTTGAACATATTTTACATCTGGACGGTGAATGATAATGATACATGGCGGTTTGGAAAATGTCTGACAAAATAACAGATGTGAGCACAACGTAATAAATCCGTCCTTTTCCCAAACACTAATAGATTTATCATTTCTTGAGGTGCCCTTGGAGGAACCGGGAGTCTATAGCCAAAAACAGCATGCCTTGGTTGGATACGACTGAGCTCTGAGCCAGGGTCAGAACCTGGCAGGTGGTGTGCCACAGCTGTCTCCAAGCATCATTTTCCATGGAGCCTGAATATAAATTTGAAGAGGGGCTTTAATTGCTGTGTTTATTCTTCTTTGGCAAACTTTTGAATTGTAAATAACATGTATTAATTTAACTTTTCTCTCTCTTTTTTTTAGAATACCCTAAAGCATAGAACATCAGAGAGCTTTTATTTTGCCTCATCTTTTGCATTTGTACCTTATGTCAAGAAGGTGAGTCGGGGGGATGTTTTGGAGAATAAAACATTTTATTTCAGAAGATGGCACAATACCCAAGACTTGCAAAATGTTCACTGAAAGTTAAAGGGATGGTTTTCTTAAAATCTGTAGGATGATGCTTTATTATATATTGTCAAGGTAAAGACACAAATTATACGCTGTCCTCGTGTGGAGTCTTACATCTTCAGTTTCATGCAAACATATTTAAAAATCAGACTGTAAATCCTAATAAAAAAATAATCATAGTTTCATAGTGTTACAGCGCCTAAACCAAAGGCATGTAACTGCAAACAGCTCCTATTATTGCAGTTGTCAATAGTTTAAAGCTGTAACAATATTACAATTTTTTTTTAAAAAGTGAGAAATTCGGAAGTTATTTTGACAGAGTATTAATGATCCCATTTTTACTTTTCAAAGTGCAAAGAAAGAAAGGGGGAGGAAGAAGTGCAGTAACTGATTATGTAAGAAGCTAAAATGATCTTGCTAATGCCTGGTTAGCTGCCCTGCTAACTGCCTGCTGCTGGGGTCTTTGTTTCATGCTAACTCCCGACATTTATTTTGAAATACTGTTGCTTTCATATCCACAGATGGGTGCAGCCTTATGTGTACATGTGTGTCTTTGCTCCATTTCTCTCATTGGAGGGTGTGACAGGTGGGGAGGTTCTCACAGCTGCAGCTCAGCACGACTAGGCAGATGCCAGATCAGTCCAGCAACTTTCCACTTGCTCATCTGTCTGTCCACCCTGCAAAATTATTCCATTCCCCATACTGGACACAAGAATCCATTCCCAACCAGCATTAACCACCACCTGTCAACATTACCAATAACCACTTAACAGTAACGAACTGGAAAGTCAACAAGCCCTTTCATACTTCTCTTAATTAGTTTGAATTTCTACACATTAACTAATAAAAAAAGTGCTGCATTTTGGGTAAGTTTTCTCTGTAGCTACAATGCTATGTTTGCTAGTGTTTGGCCTGAGTGACCTAAACAACCACCAGCCGTTTCACTACAACACTGACTGACACTTGAATGTTTCCAATAAGGAGTATCAAGTGAAAAACTTAAGTGCTTCCTAACTGTGGTGGAACAGCTTTGATTACCAAATTATGTTTGAAGTCTAAAAGAACTAAACTCTGTTCTTTTATATTTTGGGTCAGGATTGACCTGGACACTCTGTCTTAGAGGGTTCTGATTCAAATGCATCTTCTGAAAATGTTTGATCATTGGATAGAAAGGCATAATATACGGAGCTCTGCCAAATATTATGCCAATTCAACAAGAAGACCTTGTTGAATTATCTGTTATTTTGTTGTCTTCTGCTAATGCTAAATTGTAGCCGAAATCTGTATTAAGTAAATTTAATTGAGTGGTCGGTCTTTACACATAACCATTCCACTGGTATTTATGTTTTAAAGCTGGGTCTAGGAAAGTCATTACATTTAAAACACTATTGTCATCATTCTCATAAACCCTCAATTATTGCCTGAAACACTGTTACTGATTGGTTGTGACAACCCCCAAGAAAGTTTTGGATAGAAACTCTAACAAAAAAATTTGACATTTATTTTGACAATACAGTTATCAGTCTGTTGTACCAATGTACCACTTCCTTTTTGAAAACACACATTTGACAAATCTCAGTAATTCTTAGCAGCTTCATCGCTACATCTTAAAATCAGCAAGTCTAGACAGTAATTGCCTTTCAAGGAACTTTGAGAAGCACTTTGCACAATACTCCACAGTATGATGAGACAGTTTCTCTCTCTCTCTGTCTCTCTTTCTCAGAGGCGTGATGTAACAGGAGTGGAGGTATTTTGTGACTAAGGCGTTTAAGCAGGAGTTGAAGACCCTAGAAAATGACATTTATCTAGGTGACAATCCTGCTGGCCTGCAACGCAGCCCCGAATGTCTCTCAAAAACAAACATCTGGAATAATCTCTTGTTCCAGATTTCATGCTTTGCGGGGTCTCAGGCAGGAGCTTTTATGTTTCTCGAAGCGATAAAAACTTGGTATCTCACAGTTAGGACAACTCTGTTCTTCTATCCAAACACATTGCAAAGAGCCCTGGTAAGCAGTTATTTCCATTTGGGTGTATTGATGGATGGAGTATATGCTTGCGAGAAAGATCTGGCTGCATAATAAACGGCGAGAGGAGGCTGAGTGGAGGAGCGTGAGCAAATAATGTTTGAGAGCGAGCCACGAGATTGTGCTAACTCAAATTGGGAAAACAAAAACTAATAAATCCTACTCAGCAAAAAACCTGTTCGCACACCTACAGACAACAACAACACAACCACCACCAAAGGTTTGCTTAAAAACATGCAAACTAGCCAGAATGCTTGTAGTCAGTTCAAGTATGATAGTTTGTGCTAGTTCTCTTCTATTTTGACATTGTGAATTATTGTCGTTACCAGGTGGCCTTGGTGTCCGATTACCAGTACAAATTAAGTACAATTTTCATGTATCTGTACTTTACTTAAGTAGGTTTTATCTTGGATACTTTCGACTTTTACTCCACTGCATTTTACAGAAAGTATATGTACTTTCTACCTCACTACATTTCTACAAAAACGTTGCGTTTCTCGTTACATCCAAGTGGCATTGCGCTTTTTTTCGTTAAAATGTGAAGTTCAGGGACTTAATGTGGGGCTGTAAAATCCAAGCAATAACCCAACTTACTAATTACGTGTGTCTGTTGTTGTCCATCCTTGTGCTTCGCTTTCACAGACGGTGGGGACTATGTCTAACTTTTATCGTCACTTGGAAAAGAAGCTTAAAGAAAGGTAAGCTAAGCTATGTGAACATGATGTTAGCAAAGCTAGCTGTACAGAGACACATATGTTGCATGAAAAAAAGTTGTCACTCATTGTGCTGAATTGTTGTGCAGAGGTGTTGACTGACATGTCGTATATATGACCAAAAGTCTGCAATATATATTCCTGAACGATCCGATTCTTCTGAACCGCTCTTACCTTGCAGTAGTTATTCCATCCATCCATTTCTAACACCCTTGTTCCTAGTGGGGTCGGGAGGTGTTGGTGCCTCTCCAGCTACGTTCCGGGCGAGAGGCGGGGTCACCCTGGACAGGTCGCCAGTCTGTCGCAGGCCAACACAGAGACAGACACTCACACCTAGGGAGAATTTAGAGAGACCAATTAACCTAACAGTCATATTTTTGGACGCTGGGAGGAAGCCAGAGTACCCGGAGAAAACCCATGCATGCACATGTGGGAGAACATGCAAACTCCGTGCAGAAAGACCCCGAATTAGTGAATAAATAAAACAAGAATGTAAGAGCACGCAGAGCATGCTCATTGCTCTTTGATTGTTTTTGTCACCTGACATGGTGGCAGATGTTACAGCCACCATGTAACAGGGTGAGAAGAATCACAATGCGCTCCTTCGGCTTGGTTACTTCTTGCTTGTTGCATCTTGGACAGTGTTCATAGTTGAGCGTTGTTTACCATTAGGGCATTGTCTTAATTGCTATGTGTAACGGTGCAGATAGTTGTGGTTTCTGACATGGGCAATAGGGGCAAACGCCCAGGGCGTTATCTTTTTAAGGACAGCATGAGACCAGTTTGTAGCACAGAGATGGAAGCAAAGCGGAATGAAGAAGAGTTTGAATTGACGATATTAGTTAAACTTATTTCAGCTCTAAGTATTTATTGTCTATGTGTTTTTATGGGAATGTGGATCTTTCATATCAATTTGAGAAGCAATTTTGATAATATTTCACATTTTATTGTGTTATGTGTCACGGGTCGTGGTCTTGACTACGTCCTTGGTTGCATGTAAATCTACAGTAGATTTCAGTTGTGTCACAGAGAGTAAACACAATAAAAACATGCTTTATCTTTAAAAACAGGCATTGTTCATTAAATGTATTGCTGATGTACTGAAATTAAATACGATAGGTATGCTTAATGGCATTGTATTAGCGATTAGGTATTACATTCAGCAAGTACTTTTACTTTTAATACTGAAGTATTTTTAAAAGCCAGTGCTTTTTTTTACTTAAGTACAAATGTTAATGTGGTACTTTCGCTTTTACTAGAGTACATTTTTGTCTGTTTGTTTGTACTTTTACTTAAGTACATTGTTTGAGTACTTTCTCCACCACTGCTGATTACCGATGTTTTGTTCACACCCATGCAAATGTGAAGATTTGTAATGGAGACTTGCTGTAATTTTATGCTGTTCTGAAAAAACTCTCTCCATTAGGTGTTTAGTGGTTTAGTATTTCTACATACACAGCCAAACTGAGACATTATGATGATTTATTATGCTACTGTAATGGGCTCTAATAGAATATACATATCCAGCTTCTAAAAATATAAAGACAGAGAGCTACTGTTTTACACCACTGGTTGAGCTTATATGGAGGCTGAAGACACCTTACAGCAGTTTATACAGCATCCTTCATTTCTATTGACCCCCTTGATACAGATTTAGAGAAAAGCCTTGAAATAATTCAGGTGCCATTCCAGTAACTCTCATATGATACAACAGAAAAATTCACCCTTTAGAATGCCTTTCGTTCAATGGGGGAAAAGTTCCACGTGAGAAATTATTGCTTTTTTATCTTTTTTACAAAATTTGCTCAGTCTGACTTATTGGTACATCTAAATTAAAGGCAGTCACTCTATTTTTGTCATATAGACTTTACTTTTTCAGGATTTCTGGGAACTTTCAATAAACAATAATCAGTTTAAATATGAGCTGAAACCCATAACCAGCTAGTGGCTACTGGGCACTAAACCCAAGTCTTTCCTGTCACCTGGATATTTAACTGGAACTGTTCACTTTGGTTATTGACCATTTTAGCAACAAATACTGCAGGTGGGTTCGCTCTGGTAAAGGATCAGTGATGCTCAGGGGCATTTTTCCTCTTTGAAATATTAGTACATTTAAAACAAAAAGCTGGTTAGCCACTCTTTAATAAAGGTTATCATAAGGAAATTTGTAAGCATGATAAATAAAAAAACTAACAAAAATGTTAGTTTTGTATTTATGCAACAGCGATAAGAAATTTGATGTTTTACTTGATGTTTTTCGCCACACCTCTTCACAAGGCATGGCAATAATTTTACACTTTAGGAACTGATGCTACATTTATTGAATCTATTGCCTCTTTCATAAAACATTTCCAACCAAAACCCACAAAGACAAACCACTTCTAATCTTCATGCAGTCATTCATAAATCACATGTGGAAGCCCAGCTGTGCATTTAAAAAAAAAAAAAAAAAGTCAGAAGTGCAATACAACAGGAAGTGTTATGGTGCATCGACATGGTCTCTTATATCTGCTTATAAACTGTTACATGGGGAAAAAAGAAACAAACTGGTTCTTTCTAAATCACATGGAATCAGTCCCCTCTGGACACCTGAACATATAGGTCTGACCGTAAAGCCCACTGCTGTTTTGGTGAATCACATAAATAAGTGACCATGTTGGCCATCAGCCCTCTGTCATGCAATCACTGCGTTCCTATGGCCCTGCATGGCAGTGCATAAGCAAACAGAAAATAGAGCTGCACTTCTTACAGCTGCTCAGACGCCAGAGAGGAAAAGCTGGTTTCAGTGCTTTGTGACAGTCGCTGAATGATTCCAATCAAGGGAATGACACACAAACATAATAGTAGTTTCAGTGAGAGTACTCTCCAAGTCGATCAGTCAGAGCTTCAAGTCTATTGAACTGATCAGCTGGTTGGGTTGTCTTCTTTAAATATGCATCTTGGTGCAATCGTCCTAAGTAGGCTAACAGATTGTCAGATTGCTTCATATTGGATTGAAACTCTTCAACATGCTAGCAGCGTCTAGATGAGTGCAAACTGTAACTGTATTAATTGTTTTGAAAAATTAAGCCAAATGTTTCCCAGAAATATAACTTGCTAAAAGTCTTTTTGTTAACAGGCCTTTCTTTGGCCTATACTCTGCTGTCATTCCATCAAGAGTTTAAAAACTTATGCAAGGGTGATGTGTCAACCACCCATTGTCAAACATCACAGCTCAGAGAACCTTATGTCTGTTCTCTGATGGCAGGCATTAATTTGTAGTCCAGACTCCACCCACCCTGTTCAACACCAAGCCTCTTGAATTTCGCTGTAAAGCTTCTCCTCAAAGATATCAGAAAATTCAGCTTCCTTCACCCTGACTGCAGGAAAACCATCACTTTTCCTATTCTCAAAAGCCTTTTCTTGGTTTTTGACACCACCTTGGTGAATTGATTCCTCTTAAGTGAAAGCAATCATGTCAAGAACCTTCCATCTAGCCTTTCAAGGGTTCCTCAGATTAGGGGAATTCACCTCTCCAACCAACAAATTTAATGCATCCACAGACCTGACTTGCTTCAGTCTGAAATTTTATCCCGACTATTTTGATCTCCTCTTGGAGCAGTCTAAAGGTAAAGGTCCATGCACCAGTTCAGTCGCTTGCTTTAATGGTGTGGTCTGGCCTTTACTCACCATTCTCAAATTTATCCTTTAACTCCATCAGTTCAGCCCATTGTCTAAACCTCTTAGGGGAATCACCCCCTTGAGTTCCCCTATGACAGCAACCTGGATCCTTAGCTTCCTCAGACAAATCTTAACTCAATGCAGTCTCCCTCCCAGTCACTTCTCAACTCACTCCTTTAGATTTGGGGCAGTCACCTCTGCTGCCATCCAGGGAATTTCCTCAACTTCTGCAGGTTTTGGGCTTGGCCTCCAAATTCCCAGTATCTCAATTCAATTAAATATCTGTGGAATACAGTAGACAAGCAATCTATAGACACCCCACCTCACAATTTATGGGACTTACAGGATCTGCTGGTGACATCTTGCTCCTTGATATCACAGCACACCTTCAGGGGTCAAGTTGAGTCTATTCCTCTACTGGCTAGAACTGTTTTGGTGTCATGTTTTGAGTTTTTCTCTGTGTTCATTTTGAGTTCTCTGTGTCCTCTGTGCTCTCCCTGTTCTCCTGTCTCCCCTGATTACTCCCAGGTGTGTCTTGTTTCCTTGATTGCCCTCAGTGTATTTAATCCCACGTATGTCCTTTGTTCCTCGTCGGGTCCTTGTCTAATTTCTGTCTAGTCTCCGTCTGATGTTTGCTCTGTCCATTCAGTTGCCTTGTTGCTACCTGTGAAGAGCCCTGGTTTCCACTCTGCAGTGCTGCCTTGGTTGGTGGACTTATTTTGGAGCAGTTATCATCATTAAATATTCATCACCTTACCTACCTGGGTCTCCTGGCGTCTGCCTCACCACCTACACCGCACCGATCCGTAACATTTGGGGGAACAAGAGGGGACTAACTCTCAATTAAACAGGTGGTTTTATTGTTCTGCCTGAACATAGTCTATTTACCAGTGTTGCTTCTCCCCCCCCTCCCACGTCTGAATGTCAAATCACAATACTACATATTCCACTATCATCTCTGAACGGCCGACTCACTTTCCTTCCATCTTCATCCCTCTGCTTTGAGACCTCCACTCCTCTTATATCTACATCTTACATTCATTACCACGTGGCCTTGGCTCAGTCTGCTGTCTCCCCTTCTGTGCTGTTCAATTACTCTGTCTTCCCGGGGCAAGCACTGGTGTCAAGCTACTGTAATGACTTTCTGATTATCTGTCTTTATGTGATGAATGAGATGGAAATGTACCACCTCTGCCAAACGGGGCTGGCACAGTTCCAGGCTGCCACACCGCAGCCATGGAGGACAGGAGCAGAGAGAGGCAAGCAAAGGACACAAACATGGAGCACGGATGTGTCTATACATCTACCGGAAATGATCAACAACGGCCATGTTGGGGCTGTGGGTAAGTCCTCAGGCCAGGGCTAAGTCAAAGCATTCCCTCTTTTTCTTTGAGCATGAAATCAGTCTCGTCAGTTCAGTTTCTTTCATTTAGTTTTTCTTTAAAGAAGTCAGGTAGCAAAAAGAAAAAAAGAAGTGAACTTAGTATATAGATGGAACTGCTAGAATTTAGTCCCTCCCAAATAAGGCACAAGGACAAAATTGTGGTCTGTTTTGCCATCTAAATCAAGGCGACTTCCAAGATGTAAAGTGATTGTTCATGCTTGACTTTGACCTTCTGAAACTCTCCTATTGATTTTCTCCCTTTCTACTGTGAGTGTTGATGCCTCCTCTGCCTCTAATGTGCTGGAGGTAAAAAGAAAGAAAGAGCTTGTGACATAGACATGGTTAACCATAGGGCCAGGGAGGATGCCATCCGATATGGGCCAGCCACCTGAGAAAGCAGGCCTAGCTCCAAGTCACCACTCACTCCCCTCCACCCACTTCATCTCCAGTTCTATTATTCATCCCTCTTTCAAATGCCTTTTATGCTGCTCAATTACCCCTCCAGCAGCCCAGTGTGGACACTGTAATGACATTCTGATTATCAGTCTGTAAATGAGAAATGAAATGAGTGTGTGATGCCATGCCAGGGGAAGAATGGAAAGCCTTTAAAAAGAAAAAAAAAAAAAAAAAACGAAGGCGATGGAGGGGGGGAAATGACAGAGGGATGAGTGCAGCACGCCGGTGATCATTGACAAGATGATAAAAAAAAGGGGGGAAACATTTTTTAACACACAAAATGTATGAAAATACACTTTTGAATTTTATTGCTCTCTATTCAAATCTTTAGCGGTGCCAAGAGAACCTTTATGTTTTCAAACAATCATTCTGGAAGAAAGAATCCGTGTCGTAATTTAAAGCATGTTCACTCACTTGGAGGAGCTTAAATAGCAGATAAAGGCTGGCTTAGCGGGCCGAACTTAAAAAATTTTCATCTTTACAGCTTATAATGTCGACTACAGACTATGGCATTGAAGCTGTTGAAAAATTACTCTTAATCAACAATCACATGTAGCTAAAAAAAAAAATATATATATATATATATATATAAATATATATATATATATATATAATGTATAAATATATACATTTTATATATGTATATAAAATGTATATGTATAAAAAATATATAAATATAATGTATATA
>CAEFZX010021960.1:0-21787 GCA_903066825.1 Alfaro cultratus | reverse complement strand
TTTGTCATTAATTACCCAAACCTCTCTGGAGTCACTTAAATAAAGTCAAGCTAAAGAACATCACAGAATGTTAGCAGATGTTTCACATGTGAATGTATGAACATAAGCAGTGACATTTAGGAAAATGCACCAACGAATATCTTCTCTTGGGACTTTCCTGGTGGAGGCTGCAGAGGGCTAAGCTCCCCTAAAGGTCAGATCCTAGAATCGCCCCTGGCTGGCTCCACTGGAAGAGGTGCAGCAAGACCACAAAATATCTTAAATCCCATGTGGTAAAGATCAACTGTTGCCTGCTATAGCTAAAACCAAAGAAACAATAAAAAACCTCCTCCACAAATGTCCACCACCTGTGAGGACAGGTGTAGAGGTTTGGTGCAGGTCATACGACTGTGCCATTTCTCTGACTTAAAAGAAGTTAGCTGATGTTATCAGGTATCTGATTTTAATGCCTCCTGCACACCTACCTTTGGAGGACATGTCCCACTGGAAAGAGACCCCAAGGCTGACTCTGAACTAACAGCAGGGACAATAAGTCTCCTCTGGCCTGGGAATGCTTTGGGATATCCTGGAATATGGTGAAACACATTGCTGGTAGGAGGATGTCTGGGTTTCCTAAACCTTTTACCTCCTTTACCTTATGAGGAAAACAACTGGGGTTTTGGTTATGTGACTGATTTTGACAAGGCAGCAATGCAACCAAAACCATTAGCTGCTCCCTCCATTACCTGATGCATTTTCACTGCATACGATTCTGAATGTCATGAACAAAAGGTCACGACTACATCAGTAGTCTCTGGTCTGAAGTATCCTGAACATTTCTAAATAAATGAATTACTTGCTAACCAAATATGTGTGTCACCTGGGCACTGTCTGCATGAATTCCTGCATTAATGGTAATATTTCCTGTGTATTATAGTGAGACACTCACGCCTCAGCCAGTTCTGCTCTCTCCTCAGTTCGTTCCAACTCTCCTTCTACGATCACCAGCTTACGAGCCACCTAGAAAAACACATATACAGAGTTAGCTTGTGTTACAGGAAACTTTCAAACACAATACACTCACTCAGTTAAGCACCAAGGCAAACACACAAAAGAAATGGCTAAATATAGGATGAGAATTTAATTGCTTAAATTTCCAAGAAGGTTTGGCCTTTGTATAGGCCAAACAGATTGACAGACAGTGTTTACACACTGTTATCAGAGCATCCAACAGCTAGTCAGTATGGTCAGCTACGTTCACCAGCTGAACGTAGCTTAATACTTCAGGTCTCATTATACATGTGAGGATTTCCGAATATTAAAACAACAACATGTCTTTCTGTCACTTGCCGATTATAATAAAGCACTAATTGAAAGGAAATTTATGGAGTTCAGAAAAACATCCCTCAGTCACAATGCAGTCGTAGAATCACCTCCTCGTATTTGCGATCAGCTTCTTCAGCAATGTGTTTGGCTTCCTTCAGCTGGATCTCCTGGAGTTCCATCTTCTCCTCATCCTTTAGGGCCCTGTTTTCAATCACCTTCATGCCTCTGTGCAGAGAAACAATCAGTCATTTCTTCTTCATTACAAACAATTGTCAAAGTTCTTTTTAATCTTCCTTAAGAACAGTTGTTGGTTCTTCACAGTACTAGCTTCTGAGCCAGAGTTCAGCTGGTAGTCAGTTATTTTGCATCTTTCCATGTATTTTTCCTGTATGATTTGTGGTAGTTTGAAGTGATTTCTGCACATATCACTTCAAACTTAGTGAATTTCAACCCCAAAAATGAAGCAACTGACAAAGAAAAGATTTTAAGGCAGAAATTAGGAATTCAACAAGAGACAAAATAACATGACCTCTGCACTGTGATCCTATAGACACATAGTTGCTGACTTCATAGTCCAACATGGAGAAAATGACGCTTTAAATAATCTTATGGCTTCACCTAAAGATTTTCTGAAAGGATCCATGGTACGTGTTTGTTTTTGAGTTAGGGATGGAAAGTTACAACTTTTATCATTAGCGGGGAAAAAAATAGTGTGATAAGAAATGAATTGATAATGTTTTCAAACCTCAAATAACCACTGTCCAGTTTTGCTTTGTGAATTATTTTTGTTTGCAGTTGGTTTTCAATAAGTATTAAAATATTTGTACATTTATTGCAACTTCTGTATACAACTTAGACAATTGCATTATTTATTGTAAATGATGTACAGAAGAAAACTGTTTCATAAAGAGTGAGTGTTATCTCTAGAGTAGAGTTTGTAGAGTTCATTTTGTAAATTTATTTTACTGTTATTGCAATAATTACCACAAAATATTATGAAAACACAACTCCATATGGCCCCTCCTAAGGTGAATGCACAGGCTGATTGAACCAAGCACCTGCTTAAAATGAAAGAGATTCAAGTTCTACAGCCAAGAGTTTGAATTTAGAGAAACGTGGTCTTCACTGGACCACGCACCAGAGCATCAGCAGCAGGTCTGTTACGTTTTTGCAGTTGAAAGGTGTGGCCTCCATATATGTTGCTAGATTTTTTCTAGCAAACCCTATAGATTTATTTATGATAGGACTGGAATCTGAAGAGTTTGGAATGAAGACGTTGAACGTCTTGATGGGTTTATGAGCCACTTTCTACCACCAGTTGACATGGTATAGTGTCTACTTAAGGCACTTTTGATCGGTAAAGTTATACGTAGGTATTTCCCATCAGTCTGTCTTTTATGGAACAAATAGAGTTGAACAGTGAATTTGGATATTTCACTTATCTAAGTTTTTGTTTATCATTTATTGTTTTCGACAGCATTAACCAACCTTGGCTCTTTGTCATATTTAGTTTTATTGTTGTCAACTTTTGTTTCATTCGATTTGCAAATTTGTTATGGCTTTTGTCCAAACTCTGCACACACAAGTAAATACCAGAATACTGTATGTACATAGCAGAGGAGTTGTAGGTAATGGAGAAGCTGCTGTAGCTGATCAGGGTAGGGTGTTGATAAATATATAAAAATATGGCACAGAGGTTTTAAAGAACCACTTAGTCGAATGTTTGAATGTTGATCTATTTACTTGAAAAAAAAAAAAAAAAACTGTTACAATAAATGACTGAAATGTTACTATTAATATGTAATTACTATTACTATTTATATCGTTACTATTTATATTTTTAATGTGTTTTTCTCCACTTTTGAATGCTGACCTTCTGTAGCTCCCTGTCAATAATTGGTTGCCTAGTGGATTGAAAATTCTTTGGTTTTCTGTTGTTTTTGCTTGACCTCTCTGACTGAATTCATTTATATGCACACTGATGTTTGATACGACATCCCTACTGGGTGAAATGTATCATTTCATCACAACTGATTCAATTTTTCAACTACCAAGCATTAGTTTGTACTGTCTGTTGGACGTTTTTCCTCTCTACTGTTGTTACGTGCATGCTATAATAAAGTCAACAACACAAGCTAGCGATTGTTGCTACGTGTTTGTCCAGGAGGAGTGAATGATGCAATCTGCTGAGTTTCCTGAGAAACGTTTCATACTACTCTGTATAATTAACTGAGTTTACTTTACTGTCTGAAAACTAGGATCAACTGGAAAGTTTGTGTGACTGATTTGAAATGATTTTTTTTTTTGGTAAGTGACTTGGGATAACATTTCTTGTGAATTGAACATACATAACCAAAGGGAGGAAAAAAAGTTTGTTGCAAGCCCAGTTAGAAGTCACCTCTCGCTCTCATCAGCGGCTTTTTCAGCTTCTTCCAGTTTCTGCAGGGCTGTTGCCAGTCTCTCCTGCGCTCGGTCCAACTCCTCCTCCACAAGCTGGATGCGTCTGTTCAGGGAAGCCACCTCTGCCTCAGCCTGAGTCCAGACAAACATGGTGTGGGTTCATTCAAAAATGAAACATGACCAATATCAGCTGCAAAAGACTGATGCACCAACAGTTTTTCTTTCTGACACGTTTTTAGTTTTGAAACCTCTGTGACAAGTGGAGATGTAGCTTCTGTTGTAGCTTTAGTCATACAAACAAAAAAAAAAGAAAAATTAACCAAAAAATATCCAAAGTAAATGGCAAGATATGTGGAGAAGTTAATTGAAACAATTATTGAAATAAAAATGGCTTGCTTCCATATTTCCTGTGAAAGAACTGTTAGCTTGTTAGCTAAACAATCTGAACTGTGAGTGCTCTGCAGGTATTTGCCTGAGTGACAGCTGTTTCGTCTATATAGAGACACTGATAAATTGTTCAGTAGTGAGTCAAGATTCATTTAGTCACAGACGAACAGAGTCCTGAAGTAAAAACATTTTTGTATTTCTTTTCTGGTTTTGATTAAACATAGATAACAGAGTGAAGAAACAAGAATGACTCATTGATCTGTCTGTGGCTGACTAGGACTCCATTGAGAGCACACCATATCAGAGAACTGCTAAGCATACTTAAAGTAATGCAGAAAAATTCTCTGAGATAATAATTCTTTTTCTGTTTGACCAACAGAGTAACACAAATGATAATATTTGCCTTAAAAAAAGAGGGTAGTAGTTGCTGAACAGTGACCTGGGAGCCGTGGGTAGAGCCCCAAAAATGGACATGAGCCATTGTCAAGGCTGAGCAGGTGACATCAGAGTCAAAATAGGAGCCTGAATCCTCCCAACAGCTGTGAGCGTTCCATTCAGGGCACCATGAGAATGGAATGTGACAGAGAGAAAAGAAATCAGATGAGCTCAGTTTGCACTGAACGCATTCAAGGTTGCACACAGCGAGGTCCTCAAATGCAAGTTGACATCAAAACTAAATGCAAATAAGATTAAACAACTGATGATGTTCTGAATCCCCAGGACTATCTGCCTCTTCATGACTCAGAGCATCAGCCTACATCTCACTAAACCAGTAGAACCAGTTTAGTTCTCCACTCTACACCTCACATCCAACATTAAACACAGTTAAAGTTGCTTTATTAGAATAATAAAATACATATTCCTTCTAAAGCAAAAACAGTTGTTACTGTTAGTTTTATGGCATGAAGTACAGCAATGTGTTACTGTATATGCCATGTGTCTGTCAGCTTACAGCTGTTCTTTCTCCAGGCAGAATTCTAAACTGGAGGTCATGGTAAATGTAACTGCTGCTACAGAACACAGTGTAAATAAGCATTATGCTACTGAAGTCACTAAAACTTAATGACTCTAAATCATTAATTTCAGAGTCATTAATGACTCTGAAATTAATGAAGATATCTTGTGACGTAGTGCCTTGTTGCATTTTGCGCTGTCATGTGTTTTGGATTTGTCTACACTATAGTAAATGGCATATTTGATCTCCATTACACTTATTAAACTTAAATAACAAGAAAAAATATTTTTTCTTGAGCTAAGTGAAACCAGGTCCACATTCAATTCCTTCTGGTCAAAGAAGAGAAAATGCCCTCTGAACATGTGTGAGTCTGTGCAGCATGGCTTCGCTTTCAGAGGTGTGTCACTCACATCAGCAGCCTTTTTGTCAGCAACTTCCAGCTTCTCCTGGGCATCCTTCAGGGCTTCTGAATATTTATCCAGCTCATCTTCCGTCCCCTTCAGCTTCTTTTGCATCTGCAGAAGTTCGTCTTCATGCTGATGGTGTAAAAGACCACAAAGGATCAGAAGCACTGCAACCATGTACAAAATTATACTGACTTAAACTTTTTAAACTAAAAGAACATTTATTGATTTCTGTTTAAAAACTCCTCTGGCCCTTGTTAGGGAACAAACCTGATTCCACACAATGGCCACTTTAAGGAAGTGTACTAAATATAATACATATGTATAATATATATTTACAATGAATCTGCATTAGATTTTTTTAAAGTAAAATTTTTTTGTTCTTGTTTTCTAGCAGTACATTCTGAAATTGTCACTAAACCCATTCTAACCCAAGTGCTTCTACTTAACCACAAGTTTTAGCCTCTGTTGGAGCCATTTTGTTGTCTGTAGTCGTATTTAGGTTTGCTATGTATGAAGATAGAAGCAGACAGTAGATCAAAAGCATAAATCTACATTTCTAAAGACAGATTGGTCATCTTCTGAGACTGCAGGCGGACTAAGTCCAGGTGAAACTTTCAGGTCTGTTAAGAAAATTTAAAAAGATAGAGCCAAATAATAATACAAAAATGATATGGTTACTGACTGCTCCTGATGGGGCCCAAAGCTTAGGCCCCATAAGAAGCGGTGCTGTTTTTGGTTTAAGAGTTAGGTTTAGGACTAAGGTGTGAACTGGTACTAGTTAAGTTTAGGGTAGGTTTCAGGGTTAGGTTGTAGGAATGAAGGAAAAATGAATGGAAGTCAATACAAAGTCCCTGTGAAGATAGAAAGACTGGGTGTGTGTGTATGTGCGTGTGTGTTCCATAACAGACCTGTTTGCTCCTCTCCTCGGCTCCTTTCTTGTCTGCCTCAGCTTGCTCAGCCCGGTCCAATGCATTCTCCTTGTCCAGCTTCAGCATAAGCATCTTTTTTTTGACGGCTTCCATGTTTGCTGTTGGGGGATGTTTGCAGACTGAAAAAGACTAAAGATAAAGACAGATTTCTGCAGGGTGTGGACCTGGTGGTCTGGCAAACTAGAGGACAAACCAAACACTAAGATTACAGCAGCTCATTTATATGACAAACACTGAGGCCCTCCCATTACAAAGCCCCTCCACCTACTCATTGGGCTATAACAAGAGACAACTGTTGGGAGTCTACAGTTGTCTCTGTGTGACGGGGTCAGTCAGGAGCAGTTCATTAAGTTTGAGTGTGTGGCTAAAATTAGGCTAAAACACACGCAAAAAAATTAGGTTAGAACTTTCATGTTCAAAATCCAATTCATTTATCATTTACATGACCTCTGAAAAGAATCCACATATGATTAAACTTATGTAGCTTTATGTTATTAAAGCTAAAGATTACTCAGTAATACTTTTATAACAAATTTATGTCAGATCTTGATTTCTTGGTTAATGTCAAGCTGTCGTAACAAAAACATTTTGAATAATGTCAACTTTGTATTAAAAGTGTCATGATTTACCAAATGACACTTTATGACAACAGTCATAAATATTCATGAAGACTTACTCATGTTCATGACAGGTGTTATGTCATGTTTATGACGGTGCCATGACAGTCTTATTCACAACCTGTCAAATAAAGTGTTACCAAGTATTCAAATTGTTTCACTTATTGCATGTTTTTCTGTCTTCATGTTAATTTTATACCTCAAATCTCTAAACATAGTGACAGAAATGTGAAAAGTTTGTTTGACACTGACAAATTTATGAAAAATTCTTAGAAATGGTCTGTGATGGACTGGGTTACTGTCCAGGGTTTACCCCATCGCTCACCTGATGACCTCTGGGGATACACACAGGGCCACATGAGGCTGTACTGATAAGCTGACAGACAGCGGATGGGTGGATCATAAAAAATGGTTGCCCACTGATGATGCCCATGCAACCTGATTGATCCTGAGAGGATGCAGAGATGATCTGTAGAAATTTCCCTCAAACCGCTGCACCAAGTTTCTAGAGATATTTTCAAGAACATGTCAGGCTGTGACAGCTGCCAAAGGTGCTTCAGCAAAATCCTGAGTGAAGGTTATCGTTTTCATAGGAGTTGGGAAAGGAGTTTGGGTATTGAACTTGGGTGCCTTCTGAAGGCAACACAGTCTCTACAAGACGAATTTAGTTGGTAAAAACAAAACCATCTTGAAATAAAAACCTGTTATTAGCTTGTCTCCAGTAGTATGCTTTGTTTTCCTTCTGAACACCAGAAGGTGGAGCGGTGATAACTGATCAGCAGCAGTAAACATGTCATCTGTCACTTCACTCCCATAACTTCCCTTCTAATTAAGCACACAACTCCTTCAGGAATTACCCAATTGTCTCCCCTATCAACTTATGAAGATGCAATTATAATTCAATGCATGAATCTTAACTTAATTCTAAGGATCATTTGAAAAAGAAACTTATTTCAGATGACATTTAAAGCTAAATGTGACAGGTTGTGAGCTACATCAAACACAATAGAAACTGAAGCTCTTATGGTTGCTATGCCTGCCCAGTGACAGTACTCGACACCTGACCTGTAACGACTATTACTGGATCTCTCTAAGGGATGGATTAGTAACAAGACCACCAGGATGGATTCGTCACTCGCTCCCTGTTGGTCCAGCTTGGGTTATTAATAAACAACTTTTGGCTGACATTGTCAGGGGTATTAAATTATACAGCATGTCTGCTACAATTACCTGTCAAACGAATTTGTATGAAGTTTTAAACCACAGTAGATCTGGACTATCTATCCGTACTGAGGTAGAACGGATAGATAGTTCTGCCACTGTGCCGTGAAACACAAATAAAGGAGGTGGTCTGGGTTGCATGAGATAATGCTTGTTTATCCAAATAAACTTCTTTGTTCAAACTTTAGTTCACTGTGACGTACGCGAGTTGAATTAGACATCAGTCAAGTTTAAAAGCTTAAAGGATATCCGTTTCTGCGTGTTACTTGCTAACAGTGCAACATCATGTGTCCAATTAATTCTTCTGGACTGCAGTTATGAGAAGCATGCAGATGTTCTACCTTGCATATAAACCTGCTTTACATACAGCATGTACAGCAGGACCAGGAATGATCATCATTTAATAGAAATCTTTAGAAAATTTACACTTTTACAAAAATCTTTTTTTTTAGTATTTTGTTGCAAACTGGTCAGCGAAATTCACTTAAGTGTAGTCCCGTGATAAGACTTTTAAAGAGACCAGCTATAAGCATTTTAAATACTGAGTTCTAAAAAAAATGAGCAGAAAAGTGCTTGAAATGCCATTTGTCTCCTCTAAAGGAAAGCATACAATCTGTGTTACTTTCCACTAAGTGGAGAGAAACTGCAGTTGCTGTCAAAGAATTTTAGGACAACAGAAGTGTCATTAGTTTCTCTTACATATCATCTCATAAGTTGTTTGAGAATTCTGAAAAATAGTTTTTCTGCAGAATAAAAACTACAAAGCTTTCAGAACTAAAATGTTTATCAGCATAACATTGAACCATGTAAAGATTTATCATATAACCACAAAAACCCCAATATTTCTGTCATGACTAGAATTACTATAATCCTCCCCTTGCTTTTGCTGAAACAAAGAAACAATAAATGCAACATAAGTCTGCAGGTTTCATAATTTTATTAAATACTATAAACCCAAATGTAAAAACAAAGTGCAAACAAGATCTGGAATAGTCAAAACCAACAGGTTAAGAGGTTTATTAAAAGAAAAATTGTTTTTGCTTGACTTAAATAATTGCTCTATTATTTACCCAAAACAGTGTTTAATAAAGACGCCTGGCAGAATTTAGATAACTGTTTTTAAACAAAAATCAAACAAGACATGAAACTGCCAATCTGTTCCATTTAAAGCAGCATGTAAGGAAATTAAGAATGACAATTAAGCACTGTTTTAGTATTTCAAAAATATAAAATAAATGATAAAATTACATCATAATCATGCAAAAAGGAATCCATAACATGCTTCCTTAAAATAGCTTTAAACACAAAAGGGAATAGTGATGAGTTATGTTCAAATGTTATGAAAACAACAAAAACACAATTAAAATTCACAGGACATCCCATAATTTAACAGCAGGTCAAATGTGTTAAAACTATAAATTAACTTTTTAAGCTGGATGTTCATGTCTGTGAGCTCTCTAACAGTGAATGATTTCATAAAGTCTCATTTAGACATAGACATTAGCACTTTCAGAGGTGAACGGTGAGCGTCCAGTGAGAATGATGCATCTTTGTGAACAAAGAATTATGTGCTCAGTGTGCATTCACATCTCACACATGCCATGCTATGCTTATTAAAAACTCAATAGACATGAAATGGAAAAGCTTGGCCTCTACCAGATAAATTAAATCTCCCTGTTAGTTCCTCTGTGTCCAGTTCAGTGGATTTAGCTCATCATACAGGGCTGGTCTAAGGTTGTATGAGGCCTGGAGCAGAATTTGACTTAAGGACCCCTCTTTCGGCTAAGAACATCAGCACCACGAACAGCATTTCAACATAAATTTATTAAATTCTGGGAGAAGAGAGTAGCTTAATTGGCCAAGCTTAAAAACAATCAGTTATAATTGTAATTTACTAAGCTGTATTTGTGAACAAACAGAGCTCAAACTCCCAGATTAAACTCTCAGCATCAGATTGTAGCTATCGTAACATAAACAATGAAGATTGTTCAATTAACTTTTACAAAGTAAACTTTCCAGCTCCTTAAAATCTTAAATTTAAATGATTTAAAATCTTGAAACTTATCTATGCTGAAACCATTAAAACAAATTTAACAGCATTGTCATCCTGAATAAACAAATGTTGTATTGTAATTTTTTGCTTTGTTGTTTGTAAGACTCCATAGCTGTGGGTTTAAGCATTGTGGGCAATGTCTTCCAGTAACTATAAGTTCTTATAGTAGGTGACGGAGCTGTAAATGGAATCTACCGTTTCTGCAGTGCAAAGAGAACAAAAGTAGTCTCCTTTCTGCATGACACAGTGACTGACAAAGAAAAATACTCCCACACTCAACCATCCAAACACTCAGAACCTAATCATAGACACTGGTGCTAATGATCTAACCAAACAGAAATCAGAAATTCAGAAACATGACTACAGTTGTATGTTATAATCATAACTGAAAAACTGAAAGCACATGTGCTTTTAAAAGGACCAATACCGAAAGCTGGACCTGGAGATGAGATCTACAGCAGACTCAAGGATAACTTATTAAAGCCATTTATTAATATGTCTTTTGAACAATAATAAGTTAAACATTGCACTCATCAAAATGTCATGATTGTTACTGGTTTTCTCAATTGTTGACTATATAGTGTTTTTTCTATGACTATATTTTTATGATGTAAAGCACTTTGAACTGCCTTGTTGCTGAAATGTGCTGTACAGATAAACTTGATTGATTATTTGTAGAGCACAATTTAATATATTTTGGTGCAAAGCAGTTCAGAGATTTATAAACCAACAACAGTATTTTAAAGTCTATCCTATGAGCTTCAGGGAGCCAGTGGAACTGGGTGATGTCCTCTGTCTTCCTATTTAAAAAGGTTTACTTATAAGAAAACAACTATTATTAGTAAGGTTGATTTTAGTAATTGTTCATAACTGTTAAGCTAGAAACTGTTTTCATATTACAATTAAACTTTCTCTTCACTTACAAATATTTATTTTTTTGTCATTAATTTTACTTTTACACTTTTGTGATTTAATACAGAAAGTTTTGAACATTTACAAAATCAAAACCTGAACCATGATGGCACTAGCCTGAGTGAGAGCCATTACTCAGCAGGGTTGCCAATCGGTCGGGTTATCCCTCTGATTGTGGTGGTGTTCCCCCCACAGTCCACGTACTGATACATCTCCTCAGAAATCTGCTCTGAGTGGCCAAAGTATGTTGCTGTGATGGTCACACTGCACAAGGTGGAGAGGAATTTGGTAAAGCCAAACACACACTACAAACAGTGACCACAGACACACACTGGCCACTTTATGAAGCAAACTTGCTCAAAACTCTGCTGACACACAGGAGCCAATCACAGGACAGCTCACAATGGATTTAGGCAACTAGAGAGGGCGAATGTGTTACTGTTGCCAGATGTGAGTATTTCAAAAACTGCTGGGAAGGTTTCTACACACAAGTACCCCAGGTTTACACAGAACATTCAAAGTAAATAACTGGTCAAAGAAATGCCTTGTTGGTGTGAGAGGTCAGAGAAACACAGGCAGACTGCTCCTAGATGATGGAAAAGGAACAGCAACTCAAACAACTTTGATTCTATGCTATGAAGATTTATAATAGTTCTGAAAGGAAAGTGGTTCCAACCCAGGACAAGAAATGCCTAATAAAGTGGCCAGCACATGTCAATTTGGAATTACATGTGAACAAGTGACATGGTCAACTTACTGAGTCATGACAACAATGTTGTGTACCTTGATGGTTTCCAGGGTGCAGTATTCACTAGAAAACATTAAATATGTTTGAAAATGGATCCCAGGTAAAGCAGTTTAATCAGAAACATTTAGATGTTTTCAGGATAAAACACTTAAAGGTGACAGTTTCTTAGGGTTCAATATGATCGAATTAAACCAAAGATGACTACCGTATATGTTGTGGCAAACAACATTTCAAGGCAGGAATTAACTAGTAACTCTTTCAGAAGATACTAAAATGATACATTTCTCAACATCACAGTGAGCTGCCAAAGAAGAGCAGCTATTCAAGAAGTTCAGAGACTCTCCTGCAGTCAACTGTGGATAAAATTTAAGCCACTTCCTAAAAACTAACTAAAGAAACACAAAATACATCTCTGGAGGTTAATTTCTGTGACATAGCATAAAAAAAAAATCTGCACTTACTACATGTAGCTTAACTCATCTCCAATGACAGTGGGGACCACATAATCAATCTGAAAACATAAACAGAGAAAGGTCGTTCAAATGGGTCTATGTAAGAAGTGAATGTGCAGACAGAGGAGGAAGACGTTGTACCTGTTTCCTGTCCAGAGGACTTATAGTGATGACGTTACTGATGCGAGAGTTACCAATCACAGTCCTGGCAAACTGCACCTGTGCTGTGATGTTGGCCACCTCCACTGAATAATAGTTATTGTTGGTGATGTTCAGAGTGTTCTGTGAGGATGATCAGCAGGAGAGATGTATCAGTGCTATTTTTAGTTTACTGCTCTTACTTAAAGGCCCAGTATTATGTTCCAGGCACATAGTGCCATTTTATAGCACAATCGAGAAACTATTGTTATCTTCAGTTGTTATAAAAATGCTATATACATACATATATCAAACATGACAAAAGAAATTTGACTTCACTATTTAACGCCTTGAAATTGGGCCTCTATCTCTTTAAGAAGCTCATGCTATAAAACTCCACCTTTAGGAAATCATCACAACAGCATGTCTCTATCAAGCTTTTAACACCGTTCTTAAGAGTGTTTCACTGAAAAGTAGGCCCTATAATGAGCTCCTATCTCAAGTTCTTAATCTAATTTCCTGCAGATTATGGTCATTTAGAAGTTAAAAATCTATGTTGTTTGCTTTAATTAGCAGGAAATCAGCAGCTAAAAGGCTGTTGTAAGGTTTTTAATGTTTTCTCTCCTTACTTTTGTCACCTGATTTCTCATCTGCACATTTTTATGTCTATAATG
Source organism: Alfaro cultratus (assembly GCA_903066825.1). Classification (NCBI taxonomy): domain Eukaryota; kingdom Metazoa; phylum Chordata; class Actinopteri; order Cyprinodontiformes; family Poeciliidae; genus Alfaro; species Alfaro cultratus. The sequence continues at coordinate 8,589 of CAEFZX010021960.1, read as the reverse complement.
ACAAAAATAATCTAAAATACAAAGTTAGACAGTAAATAAGAAAAGCAACACAAAAACAGATCAAAGAGATATGAAGAATTTGAAAATAAAAGTGGAAGCTTGTGAAAATAGTCCGTACTTGCCAAATAAATTACTGTCAGTCTTTGTATTGTATTAAAACAGTGTTCAAAGTTTGAATAGGGCATTTAAAGCTACAAAGAACTTTACTTGAAGAGAACAATGTTGAGAATTTGTTTGGGTTTAACCAGGATTTGCTTAGGACTTATTATTTGGGATATTATAATTTAATAAGTAACTATTTGAGTTTGTTATTTCATAAATCTAGTTAGCATCTGGCTCAAAACAGACTATTTAACTGAATGAACTCTATATCCCATGATGCTTTAGAACTAGTAGAAGAAGAATTTGAAGTTAGACGACGAAGAAATTAGTTTTGGAGGGATAGTTCCCAGAAGAGAGCTATGTTAGCTAGTTTCCACACTCTTTCGTATATCATTTTGTATGACTGGTTCATTCTTTATCTACCAAAGTTCATCTGAATAATCCACCCGACTCCTTTTCGTCTTTGCATGAGTTGAATATACAACAAACAAGTTGGTTATTCAGGATAAAGTGAACGACTTCAGGTCATTAGAGAAATTTGATCAGAGTATTAAAGAATCAATCTTATGCAGGCCTGTCCTTAAGCAATAAATCAATTAATTGCATGACAAATTAAAACAAAGTCAATAATTTCCATTTGCACGACTTGTTGTTTTTCTCTTTTCTCTCTACCAAAAACTGGATTACAACCTTCTTCAGTCTGGTGCTTTGGTCTCTGGTAGGTCTTTTCTGAAGGACAGTTTTGTTTACAAAGTCCATAATTCATTTGTTGTTTATGTTGTTTGGTTTATTTTGGATGTTTAAATGTCTTCCAGTTCCAGTGTTAAATGTTCATTAGAACTAAAATTAAATAATTAAAATAACAGTAGCAGGAGGATTCTGCTGTTGTTACAACTAGAAGTTTATTCTGATTTGTAGCTTATGTCAGATCTGTTCCCCTGTTTGTGCTTTCCCAGCTGAAACAGTAGACAGCTTTGTATGTCTTAGGCATGATTAAGTAAAATAAAGCAAAGCAGCCCAATACTACTACTATAAAAGAATAGGAAGGGGAGAGGAGCACACCAAACTCACCGTGATGTTGAGATAGACGATGTGCTGATCCAGGTCATAGCTGACATAAACAGACTTGACTCCCACATTAGATACATCGACGGAGCGAGGGAAGAGGAAGAAAACAGCCAGACTGGACAGCAGCAGGCAGAGCACCACTGATGTGCTTACATACAACTTCCTGACAAGGATCAGGAAAATTATTAGAAAAAGTTGGGACAATTTCATCAGCATCACTAACAACATTTCAGCACACATTTGGTGGAATCTGACCAAGTTTAACTGGCCAAGTTTAAAAACAATCACTCCTAATTAGTCATTTGCTGGGACTCATAGCATCAGATTGTAGCTATGGTAACACAACAATATTTAAAAAGTAGACATGCCAACTCGTTTAAGCCTTAATTTTAATTTAAGACTTAAAGCTGATCTATGCTGAAACATTCACTCAAACTTAATAACATTGTCAATCTCTATAAACAAAACTCTAGATTGATGGTCTGTGTTAAAATATTAACATATATGGAGCCCAAGAAAGTCTGTGAGGTTTCTAATCTGCTGCTTAGTTCACTTATGCCTTAGTCATCTCTGAATGTGACTAGACTGTTTAACACCAAGCACATAGCTGATTGACTAGTACAAAAAATGTATACAATTCATATTATATTTTTTTGAGTTGACTTCTTTTAAGACTATATTTGTGTGTTTAAGTATTGTCAATAATGTCCCACAGTAACATATAATTACCTAGTAATAAAAACAGGGCAGGTTGATGGTGGACCGCCCTAGCGCTGCTGTCACAGAACTTAGCTAGTTTTCTGGGGGAAGCCCTGAGATCCATACAGCTGCAGTTCCTCCATGATGTTTACATACTTTTGGTTCAAACCTTTTAGACAAATGTTGCTTTTTTCTTCTTGGTGAGGTGAGGGGCTTTAATTGGGGTAAAACAAAACAATGATCCGATTGCAAACCTCCTGTATGTCTCTGCAAGCAAAATTATGTTCGACTGTCAGCTGAACTGCATCAAGCAAGGATTGGATTACCTCAATAACCCTAATCTTCAGTAAAAGTTTTTGTAAAAACTGATAATATGAAAGGTTTCAACTTAAACGTTAACTTTTCTGCAAGACTCAAGTCAATTTTTATCAGTCCGGGCCCTCAAGCATGAAAAAGTTTGCAGCTTATTGAAAGGTCACAGTATGAAGAAATTCTGAAACTTGCGGTGCACAAAATGTGCAGATGTAAAAATAATGCGCAAACCTGGCATTGTACTCATTCTGTTGAGAAATCCGGATTTAGAATAACCATGGAAATGATTTTAGTTTTCTGTATTACTAATAATGAAACATTTTATGTAAAAGACATCCATTAGGGCACAATGGGGCACCTAACAAAAAAATGGAAGCAAAAAAACAATAAAAAAGTAAGACAAAAAATGTAATAAAAAATAAAAAAGAAAAGTTGGAGAGAAAAATCATCAAAGTGAAAGTGGTTGTTTAAACAGAGTTTTCAGGTAGGGTTTAAAAAGAGACAGCTTGGAGTGAGTGGGGAAATCAACATGCTGTTAAAGTTAACACTGCAGTATGATAGAATCATGTGTTGTATAGGCCAATGTTCCACGACTTTTATTAGGACCATTTGTGCATCCCATAAGTTGCACATTTACAGAATGGAGATGCTTTCTATTCACAAAGGTCATTCATTTACAGACACACCCTGTATGACTGCAGCTGACAGCACCGATCATATCAGGAAATCAGCTCAAAGCATCAGTTTGGAATTTAGGCCCTGTCCAAACGGAGACAAGATTAAGTGCATCTGCAAATGTATTTTGTTTTGTTTTGGCTGTGTGTCTACATGGATCTGGTGTTTTGGGAGACCAGAAACCATAAATTTTGGAAGGCGGGTATCAGAATAGAAAAATGTCAACATGTGGTTTGAGGTTTGAGTGCCCCAGATGTGTCTTCAAAAAAGGACTAAGAATACTTACGTCCTTCTTGGCCGCAGTCTTTGGTCACTGTATGGAATCAATGCAACAAGTTGATTCTCCTGTTCTGGAAAACAGGAAGCAAACAGTGATGCTGGACTTGTCCTTGCTGTTGGCTTGAAGTAGGCTCCAATCACAGCTTGATTTGCGTCATCATCTTGCTTACTTCAATATAAACTGATGTGGTCAAACACTGAAAAGGCTTCATTATCTTTTCAAGAACAGCTTACACATCGGGAGCAATATATGAAGTACATGGTCACCTCTGGGGATCCTCCCGGTGCCCTGACATGTTGGACATGTCACGCTGTCTCTTCCTGTGAATTCCACGTAAGGAAACTGGGAGACGTCAGGCACTTTGTCATTCTCCGTTGTTCCATCTTCCACAGGCGAAGACAAGTTGTCCTCTTTATCAATGAGGGGTGTCTCCTTAGAGAGGAAGGAATCTGAAATTCCCATAGTCACAACTGGGGAGACACAGATCAACAAGGAATCTGTATATTAGAAGTATATCTGTAATTAGAAGGTAGCAGAAGGTGAGTCTGTGGAGGGTGACAATTTCTAACCGAGGAACAAATGAATGAATATGGACTGGTGACCTGTCCAGGGTGACCCCGCCTCTGGACCGTTGACCCACTGGAGATAGGCACCAGCACCCCTCACTATCCCACTAAGGGTAATGGTGCTAGAAAATGGATGGAAGGAGGGGTGGATGGATATCCTGTTCAATTACAATGTCTTCCCCTGAGCATCAGGGTTTTAATTAATTTAAGATTAGTATCAGTTGTGAGTATAAAAGTGATAGTTTATCCAAGTGGGCAAATGCAATACTCAGGATATAAAGGTACAAAATCTGAAATATTATTGTCTGTCAAATATTGCATCCAAACAGTTAATGTAGTATGGTACTGTATTTTGCAGAACTATGATCTGGAAAATGGGTGAATAAAACAGGTTCAGACATCGCTTTCAGCTTATCATTTTTGTGTTTTGTTGCTGCTGTTCTGTTTCCAACCTTAGCTAAAACAGTTCGTTTTAGTTTCTGTGGTAGGCTAATACAAAGGTTGTTAAAACCATCCAAACATCTATCATTTAAATTAACTTCGAAATCTAAAGTAAAATAATTTCAAGTCATGACGTGTCAACCCAACAAACCCTGGAAAAAAAAAAAAAAAAAAGATCTGAAAGCAGATGTTCAGTTTTAACAGCCTGACTCATGAGTTGTTTTATTTTTTAGCTGGTTCAGTCAGATCCCTGCTCCGAGCACCAGAGCACTGGACGTGGTCTGTTCTGAATGCTGCCAGACAGAAAACAAACCACAACCTCAACTTTCTGCCTCATCTGGACTTCGGACAGAAGAACTAGACGGAAGCTTCATACCCACTTAAAGTAACAAACACTTGAAACAACTGAATATTTGTGTTTCAACTATTCAGTTGAAACACAAGTTATCAAAATAGCTGAGGGCTTAAACAAAACCATCAACTACTTTTCCCCGACCGACATGCATTGATTCGACAAACGTTTTGCTTTAGTCGAAGAAAAAAAAAAGAGAAAGTGACCAAAGAGTGAGTTAAAAAAAAACAGTATCATTGGCTTACATTTTAAACATTAAAAACCCGATGTTGGAGGCGTTTAACTGTGAACTGGCAGCTTCTCATAAACTTCAACTAACAAAGCGGACTGTTAGCCAAGCTGCTAGCCGCAGAGCACAGAACATTTATAAAACCATTACATAACCAGCTTTACCAACAAGTTCACAGACAACAAATTACTCACTGCAGTCGCGCCCAGGTGTATTTGAAAGGACAAACATACCTGAACAGAGCTACTCGTATCAGCATAACCTCTTAAGAAAGCAGACATAAGACTCCATAACCTTTGGAGTCTTGTGCGAGATTCCAAAGGTTTCAGGATAATATCTTTTGTTTACTTCTTCCTCATGGATCAGGTGTGAGGAACCCACCTATGGCGTATTGCTGCCCCCTTCAGTACACACAGAAACGTTGCAATCAGATCTTTACTTAATTCTATTTACGAATATTTATGAAAATATTGTATCTCAGCAGCTCACAGGTTAAACACATCATACAAATTAAGTCCCCACAAAGTGTTTTAATAATTTTATTTGTTAATGATTCTTTAGTTTTTAAAGAATAATCAGTCATAAGAAACAATTAGACATAATAAACTAAAATCATCATTAGAATCATAAAAAAAAACTGACTAAAGAAAAACTGAAACAAGGCTGATACAATCAAAGAAAGAGACTGAGGGACACAATATAATAATGAAACTAGAATCAATAAATCAACTCCAAAACAACTAAAAAAACCCCAGAACCTGACAGAACCAAAGCAATTATTCAACCAAACCTTAATACAAGAGGATCAAACTTGTCTTTTGAGTTTACACTGGCTTCTTTTTTATTCTGGTTCAATGTGTTTCTCAGTCCACCAATCTCTGAATGTGTGTCTAACATCTCAGCTGCAGCAATTGTGTTCCCTTTTCTTTACTTTTAAAAAGGGGAGATACTGTACTGCCAAAACCCTTCCTTTAACTGCTTACTCTCTCAGGGTTTAAGGTAGACATTCAATAAGATAGAATAAGAACAACACATGTAGATTCTAGTCCATTAAATATGTACATATATACAGATGTCTATCTATCCATCCATTTTCTGACACTCTTACCCCTTATGGGGTCATGAAGATGCTGGTGTCTATCTCCAGTAGTCAACTGGTGAGAGGCGGAGTCACCCTGGACAGGTCACAAGCCCATCGCAGGGCATATACAGATGTATAAAAATTTATGACTGAATTGTGGATCACTTCAAAAGCTTACTGAGTTCAAACAAGTAGAATGAAGTAGAATTAACTGGCAGGCATCTGAAGAAAACGTTTCTTATGACAGTTCCAGAATCATAAACTATGTATGATTTGAAGAACTCAGTGGCAATCTCTGTTGGATAAAACATCATTTCTGCTTAATCTGATGCTATGATGAAAGCCTTGAGTCTTGGTCAGAGTGTAAAATGTGTGCATATGTGATGTTTTCCATCTGAAACAAGCAAAGGTCTGATTTTGAATGGCCTTTCAGTGTTTTCTTTCCTGATCAGAGCTCTCACTGTCTTCTTTCCGATTCTCTTGAACACTCCAGCATTCTGTGCTCTCTGTGTCTCACCCATTGTCACATGACTGTACTGTCACCACTGACCCTTTTATCCTCAAACTCACCAACAATTTGTTTTTTTTCTTACTAAGTGAAAAGACAACCAGTGTTTTAGGGCATTGTTCCCTTTCAGGATTTGAAAATTTGCAACCTATTCATTTTTAAGTAGCAAAGAGACATCAAAATATGATAATCAAAGTCACATACACTGATATTAATATAACATAATATCATTGCTGTTTTAGCTATGTTTCAAGTGTTGTGCTTGTCAGAGAATGCAACACAGACAGGAGGGGAGCACAATGACTCATCGGATGAATGATTTGTTGTTGGCTTGTTATTTTGTTAGAAGTGTTTTTGGTGAGAAGAAGAGATGACCATGTTCATATTTATTCTAGTAGGGAAGTTTAGATTCACCAACTCAAGCGAATAATTGTATTTGAAGCAGAGGTTTATGCACTTGATGAAAAAAAACAAAACAAAAACTGTAAAAATTTTTTTTAAAAAAGATAGTGAAGCAGAAAAGATTTTTATCTCTTCTGAGTTTGACATGGAGGCATACAAAAAAAACCCTCTGATGTCATATTCAAGAAGTTTGATGATGACTTTATGCTGAGAAGAAACAAGCAAACATACTTTCATCAGCTTTCTGCAGTGAGAAAAATTAATATCTGATTAAATAAATTTAACATAACTGAATCTGTGAAATCAACAATAAAAATTAAAGTTAGTATCGTCACACAAATATATGTAGTATTGAGGTCAAGATACAAGACATTGTGTTGTTTTTAAAGAAAGTAAATAATTTAAGTACTAAGAGTCTGTCTTTTTAAGTTCATCCACACAACAAAAAACAATCTTGTTATATTTACTGTGTTTCATTCAGTGTTTCAAACACCAAATACTATCAATAAGACATCAGAGTTCCCAAGCACCAGCAAACCAGCTGTGATTTGAAGTAGAAGTAATTTTGAGTTAGCAGAAGTCATTAAGGTGGAAATAAGTACTTTAAACAAAGAACAATCTTTCCAGATAAACATAAATCAATTATGCAAATAGTTGCCTTAATGTTTTTAAGTAGATAGGCTGGAATATTTTACTAGTGTGGAGAGCGAGGAGAGGCAAATAAGGACTATGTTTGACTTAGCAAACTGCACTGTAAAATGTAATTTAAAAAATTATGCTAACTCATTTACCTCAAAAAAATTAAGCAAAGTAAGCTTAAGATTAGTGAGTAAGTAAACTTAATTTATTTTAAATGAAAAGTACTAAATCAAGTAGTGCAACAAAAAAAAAATTCACCTAATGTATTTGTCATGCTTCGTGTTAACTTAATTTTTAATTTGTGTGGACTGCTTGATACAAATGTAACCTCGCATAGAACTGATGAATACCTACAACTTACTCATTCTTCAACTTTACGTAAATTAAACAAACCAATTTTCTTCATTTAGTCCTCGTCCTTCCTCTTTCTCACTTCTTTTTTTTTTTTATCAAGGTTTCATTGGCTCTAAAGGCCTTTATTTGCGAGACAGACTGAAAAGTGGGTAATGAGAGAGAGGAAAGTCATGCACTGAAGGCCACAGGCTGGGACTCAAACCTGTGACAGCCACATCAACAACTAAGGCCTCCATACATGTGTTGTGTTTTACCTCTGCGCCACTGCAGCACCGCTCAATCTCACTCCACTGAATTACTAATTATATCAAATATTTGAAATACATAATTTATACAAAAAATATTCTCTCTGATATGATATACATGTCTTCCACCTCTCTCATCACACACTTTCCTGTCTAACCACTCTCAAATAAAGGCCACTACAGCCAATAAAACCTTAATAAAAAGAAAGAATTGGAGGAGAGAGAGAGGAAGGACCAGGACTTAATCAAGAAAATTGGTTTAATTTAAGTTAGATGAACTTATTTTTTTATAGTTGTACTACTTCACATAGTACTTCTTGCTTAAAATAAGTGAGGTTGCTTAATTTTTTTGAGGCAATGAGTTTGCTTATTTCTTTAAGTAAGGTGAACTAATTAGATTTTACAGTGTTCCATGCTCTGTGATTTTTGCTTTATTGAGCATAACTGAAACTTTATATCACCCTTGTCAAGCAAAAATGATCTCAACCACTTTAGCACATTACCAATCACATATTTTTTCAGCCTATCAAGTAGTATTTTATGATCCACTGTGTTCAAATATAGAATAGAATTCAACTTTATTGTCATTGCAATGAAATGACGTTTGCATTCATCCAGAAGTGCTTAGCAACCGAT